>JAMKCH010071584.1:0-112116 GCA_023653785.1 Ophioderma brevispina
TTTTCTCGGCTAGGTTCTACAGGTTCAGAACCAATTACGGTTAAAACAAAACATAGTAACGGACCCCTGATGTAAAAATCGCCATAGAACCCTCTGTCCGGAGATATTTGAGAGTTCAGTTCATTGCATGCCATTCCACTATGACGGACTGTAACGTAATCTCTCGCGCAGTACTAATTGAGATAATATTTTTCGGGTCTGTGACACAGATTACCCACACTTTCCGCACCGCCGTAAAATAAAAGCACAATGGCCGCTCAGCAGCCATATCGTCGACTTTTTCGACTAGTCGTGCCGCCGTCCTGCGAATTGTTGGATACGCCCCTGGAGCAAAAGCATTTCCCCTTTTAAATACCTCGGATATATCCTGGCAGAAAAATTAACTTTCCCCAGATATTTTCTGAAGTACACCAAGCTCAGACAAGCCTCTCTGGTGTGCAAACATACACTGAAAGAAGAATTGTGGTTTTGGGATTTTACGTATAAAGGGTCTAATAATTGCATCAATTACTTGCTTGGGTAGCTAGAGAGAATACAAATTACGTGGTAGGGTATGCAAAATGGCGCCTACTGATACTTGTTTAGGGGCGCAATTCCTCAAGTACGTATTTAGGGTAGCTAATTGCGCTGCAGATACGCGTTTAGGGGTGAAAATTAAAAAAAGCAAAAAATAAAAATACGTATTTAGGGTGGGCTTTTTGTGATGGATTGGGGACACGGATGATTGATCCCCTTGTCATGCGAATGCCCCCCCCCGGGGGGGGCGGGGGGGGCTTTATTAACGCGGCACTGGGCACATTCACAAAAATGAAACTTTCTTAATTGCGCTCAAATTGATAGTCTAGGCCATTGGAAGAACAGGATATATTTACACATTAAAAATAACATACCCCAAAACAGATAGGACATTGATATGAGGATAAAGACATCATGGTAATTTGTAGGCCAACTTTCAGGTTTTCCATAACTTTAAACTTTAGTGTTGTAATGGCGTCCGACTAAGAAAGACGTGTGCAGCACGAGCTCCAGAAATTACTGAAGTGGACACGTTGGTTATGGTTATATAGTTTGTTGTTAAACTCTGTTTCGACGATAGGCAATTTTCTCGGGATTATCAAAGTCTTTTACCATTTGCTAAATCCTCATCGCACATTTGATACCCTCTGACAACGGACAACAGACTATAGGCAAAAATGGCTAACAGCCTCGGCCATGACTGTAAGAAAGAGGTCTCCTGATGTTTTAAAATTCGCCAATCGGGACTACCTCCTATGTAAAACGCGTTGTGAATGAAAACCGACGAAAACCGCGGCAAGTGAAAGTGTGAACACAGCAATCTCTCTCAACCCCCCCAGGGTAAGTATAAAGGTGACAAAGGTCCTTACGAGGGACAAAACAAGCAATGCGACAAAGGGACTGGTCCCCTGGAAGATGCGTTCGAAAGTAAGAAACACTTACACATCAGGCAACCATTGACGGCATGACCCTTCAACAACTGATTCCTACGACGGAGAAAGGAAAATACGCGGACAATTGTTTCAAGTACACTTGCACTTATTACCTATGGGACACGACCCGACAGAAATCGCAAAAATGCCCGTCTTAGCCTTAGTAACAGCTGACAAAACACGCCCGTGCCCGCACGTCAACACTTTCCCGTGACTTATCTACCCCGTCTTCCTTTGCGGAGCGAACTAATCCAAGCGTCCCCTCTTTTGCGATCGAGGAACCTACAAACAATACGGCGCCAAACGTGACTTGCATTGATGTTGTGGTTTAAACCATCAAGCCAAAGGGAAACCACTTGCTTGATTGCTGTTTGTGTCAAACTGAATGCCATCAAAATGTGTTGGAGTACCTAGCACTGGTAAACGCCCGACATGGGTTTGTTCTTCGTGTAAACAATCCAGCAACTCTCCAGCTCTACAGGACAGATTCGCTCTCCACGAGAAAACCCAAAGGACTCAAAAAAACAAAATGATGAACTGAAAGCACTGTTCGCGGATCAAGCTGCAAAATATCGGACGCATCCAAAAACCTTGCCGACAAATGTGTGATCAACCCTCTTACCAAGGAAGCCAGTGACAACACCGGCAGGAATACCGCCAAAACCCTTCTAATCGGCGACTCGATCATTCGGGACATCAAATCCTAAGGGATTGGAAAATACTAGAGTTGAATGCTTGCGTGGGGAAGAGAAAGCACAGGATATAAAGCAAAAACTGGTAGTAGAACTAGAAGTACAAGATTTCTCACTATTATCATTACAGGCCAGTACGAATGATTGCACATCAACTGGGGAGAACAATCGGCAGAAGAAATGTAGTGAAATAATCCATTGAATCTGAACACTCGCGCACTACCAACACAGTTGGTTTTCTCCTGTAGGCCAAGGAGTATAAATCAAAGTTTCAGGAAATGCAGCCAAAGTGAACAAAACACCCTGAGGATCACTACAAGTCTCTAAAGGTTGCCTTCTAATAGACACTGCACAGTGGGCCAGGGGGTGTCAAAAATTCAAAAAATCGATCCCTTCAAAATGTCAATTTATGTTGCCAATACCCAGTAAAAATCCAGACATTAGTAATCTGAAATGTTGACTCTATGGCATTCCGGGGTACCCAAACACATAACTGAAGTCACGAACACGTAAAGAAATTTTCAGGTACTTTTTTCAAAAAAATCGTAAAAAAATTGGCAGATTGCAAGTGTTGTTATCAATCAAAGCCTTAGAGCTTAATAGATTGACTCTGGAAACGCTGTTGTCTTTTTTATATACTTATAATTGTCCTTTTTATCCAAACAACAGTCTCTGAAACTATTTTTCAGTATCTTTTTCTTTGGAATGGGAGTGCATATTAGTCAAGAGTCGAATTTGATCATTTATTCGCACTTCGGTTATCAAAAAGAATAGTACTTTTTTGCCTACAATTGCCCACCTTCTAACCAACACTAAAGTTAAGCCCTATGTGTAAGGTGAATGATACCACAAAATTTGGCTGCCACAAGCGCCTCCCCAGGGATTCTAGCGGGTCGTTTCTAACGCCCCTCATGAAGAAGAAAATCTACTTGGGCGCGTGGTGGGAAAATATAGGGCCGATGCAGTGCTGCCCATAACCAAAAAATGGCTTATATAATTAATATTATTATTTTTTATCATATTTTTTAATTTTTTTAATTTTTTTAATTTTTTTAATTTTATATATTATTTTTAATAATATCAAATACAGGGTTTTGTCTTAATAAAAGTGCTCCAAACAAGTCTAGTTTTGGGAATCATTTTTTTTTGTTAATCGCGATTAGCATTTGCCAATCCAGAAATATACACCATTTCAGCAAGATAGGCAAATCCGTTTGTGTCACTTGTGTAACCGTATTCAATTGGGGTGGGAATGAGGAGGAGGAGAATGGTAAACAGTTGAACAGAACTTCAGTCTCTTATTCATTGACCTGAGACTATATGG
Source organism: Ophioderma brevispina (assembly GCA_023653785.1). Lineage (NCBI taxonomy): Eukaryota > Metazoa > Echinodermata > Ophiuroidea > Amphilepidida > Ophiodermatidae > Ophioderma > Ophioderma brevispina. Next base: position 3,465 of record JAMKCH010071584.1, read on the forward strand.
ACTTCATTTGTCAAGAGCAGCTTCTTCCGGTCAGATGTCGATTTGGTTAGAATTAGACCGAGTTATAGGGTTTAACATAATATGAATTTTGTTGCAATCACATTCCATGTTTAGGTGCAAGTGATGCCGCACAGAGATGTTCAATTTATATCAAGAATACGAAACTATGAAAATGTACTATTATTAATTTATGACCTATAGATAGCATTATCTAGAGTTATTTTGATAAGTGAATAAAGCTCAAAATTTTTATCAAGCGAAAGGTTTATTTATAAAGTTAAGCATTGTATTGCGGTCTGTGGTCCTTTACCATCTGCAAGCATTGCCCGATAGAAATCTTTCGGTTATTGTCTTTTAAACGCTTCAGTGCAACCATTTTACAACCGATCTGAAAGCTGTTTCGGTTTTTGAAAAGCTAATGAACTGCAGTTTATAAATAGTTTAAAATATTTTTAAATATGTAATTAAGTTATGCAAAATGAGGGCGCTTTGTGGTTGGTTTATTTTTGGGACACTCCTGTATAGATAAAACGGTTAATATGACCAGATTAATGCAAGACAGATAGGATTCCGCCTCACAAAAAACCCTAAGTACCAAATTTTATTACCAAAACTATCAACGGTTGACGGATATCGAGAGAGTTGTTTTTGGGGGACACCCTGTATGGATGTTAAAACGGTTAATCTGAGAGCATAATAACAGTTTTTCCCCCCAGATTGGATTCAGCATCCCAAAAAACCCATATGTACCACATTCTATGGCCAAACTCTCAACAGTAGCGATGGTATTAATTATTGACCGATATCGAGAAATCTGGCCCACTGAGCAATGACGAGAATTGCAAGAGGCAGGAAACTCAATTGATGCTTCCAACACTTGATAAGCGAGGCATACACTGTCTAATTAAACGCAAGTGTTAAAGCAAAATATAGAAAGGTTCGCCGGTGTTGCATCGTGATGCATGGCAAGAAGTGAGACCACGGGGCAGTTTTCGGGGAAACTACAGACGTGCCAAGGAGGAAAGGCCTAAAACTTAAAGGGGCTGTTACTTTTTGTGCGAGAGGAATCACAGAAGAAAAACTGCAAAATTGGTAAGCTGTTGAAGTGATATGCGGTGGACATATTAAGGTCATAAACAAGGACAAAACTTATGCCGTGTGTACTAGGAAGTAGGCAAAGAAGACATTGCCGTTTCTGGCCACTGCCAGAGTTACAAAAAACCAGCGCAAGGGACTCGGGGATAGAATTAATGTTTATATATAATTCAAACTGCGATTGTTCAATGTCCTTAATGATGAATGTTATGTTAACAATGGTAATATTGTGTCTCAAATTGTAAATAGTATGAATGATGAATGTACTTCTTATCATGACGATCTCTGAATGTCAAGGTTGAGTAATAATAGTCATTTCAGTTATCCCCGTTCCCGTAAACGTGTAGAAGGGGCAATCGTTCTAGTCGTGGGTCTGATAAATATGCGCAGACACTTGATAATGGTTATATTAATATGATTTTAACAGATGTACATCGCGTTAAAATCAAAGTTATATGATATAAGAAAGTGTAAATCATGAAACAATGTATTGATATCTTTGGTATAGCTGAAACATTTCTGGAACCTGATGAGTGTTTAAATTTTAATGGTTTTAATTGGTATGAGTAAGAATAGAACGGGTAAAGGTGGTGGTGGTATCGGGTTTTCGTCTTGATAAAATTAATGTAATTGATCATGATGTTTGTAGTCTCGCTCTGATACTTAGAAAACTGTGGATTCGCTGTCAAACTTAAATGATGAACTTATCAAATCTCGCCGTTGCCTATTTCCCAGGCGAGGGTTCCGATACTGTTAGTCGAGGAAGTACAACATTTGCTCGGCGAAAATAAGTCAGATCGAAAACGAGAGCGACAAACGGACCCTCAATTTTGATTATTGTGATTTCAGCGGCCGATGGCGTCGTCATGTGGAGACCTGTTTTGAAACTAAAATGGTCGCGTTATATTAAATTTCAGTGATGATGCTAACCTTAATCTTATTAATTGTTCCCGTAAATGTCACGGTAAAATAACTTGGTTTAGGCGAAATCAGTCTAGTACTATTGATTATGTTCTGTCCTCCGATATCAATGAATAAATATATTCATAAGATGTATGGGGATGAAGGAGGAATAGAATCTAGGTTCCGATCAGATGTTATAATTACTATCTAAATTTAATAACAAAACGATAAAACTTGTAATAGTTATGCTAAACATAAAGTTTGGAATATTACTATGAATCAAGATTGGTCAACCTTTAAAAATGTTTTCCAAACCGTTTGATGAATGGGATTTTGATGCGTTCAATGATGCTGATGTCCTTTGGAAAACTTGGAGCGACTCTCTACTTTCTATTGCAAATGACACAATTGGGTGTAAAGAGAGTCCACAAATACGGGAAACCACTGGTGGTGTAATCATTGATGATGCCATACAAGATCGGAAAGCGTGCCTATAAAGAGCACCGTAGGTGGGCTAAACACGATAGTCATAACAAAGAAAGAGGAGACGCGCTCTGGGATAATATAGACTTAGAGTTAGAGCAAAAAATCTCTTCACCAAAAAAACAAATGGAAGGCGCGTTGAAGAGAAGTGTGAAAATTGCTGAAGCGGGGGTGCATCTGTCGGGGACTTTGGAAGATTTGGGAAAGAGGCCAAGGCAAAGGCTAATGTCACAGTCTTAAATTACCGATTCAGATGACATTTACTGATAAGAATGCTATGAAAGAGGGTATTGTTCGTATTGGAACACAATGGTAAAATGAATAGGAAATAAATAAGTATAGCATCAAGAGTTTATTAGAATCGGGTACGTCGTTTAAGAAGGGGCATTACTTTAGATGGATAATAATGAACCTCTTCCTCACCTTATTAACGAGATTCAAATTGTTTTGATGATGTTAAAAGATGCGATTGGTCTGCCAAAAATAATAAGTCTCCGGGTATTGACACGATTACAAATGAGCTTTTGAAGAATGGAGGAGGTGACAGTTTGATAAAGTCATTGACAGGTTGTTTGAAAATCACAAATGACAGCTAATTCCTGTTTCAAGATACTAAATGTAAAAGTCAAATAATCCTATCCTAAAATCCAACAAAATTACATGCCTCGGAAAATAAATAAAGTTAATATTGCCTCAACTTTTAATGAGCTCAACAGAACTGGAACGTGTCACGAACTGTGAGTATGCCTTAATGATTCTATATATGTTCATTTTCGAAAATTTCACGATTTTATATGATTAAAACACTTACCCAACATTAAAAAGAAAATAACAAAACGTCAAGAAGAAAACCTGGGATCACTACAGGCATAATAAAATCAATTAACACTAGAAATAAATTATATAAAACTTACCTTAAACACACAAATGAAGCTAACAAAAATAAATACATTAATCACAGAAATAAATTAACACAATTCATTTAAAATATCGCGCAAAACTTATTTCACAAATAAATTTAACTCTTATAAAAACCCCAATATTAAAAACACATGGAAAACATAACAATATTCTTGGCAAAACAAATAAAGCCAAAAAATCCTAATATTTAATGATGGTTCCTACGAACAATTACGACCCAAAGACATTGCTGAGAGATTCAAAAGTTCTTTGTTGAAATTGGCCCCAAATTAGCCAGTCAGATCAATTCTCCAAAAGTTCCATGATTTTTTTCTAAAGACACCTTTTGAATAATCAATTTTTTCAATCCAACAACACCCAAGGAAATTCTTGATATTATCTACAAATTACGAAATGGCAGGAGTTCTGGTTTTGATGACGTTAGTCCCTCTGTAGTTAAACAAATTGCCCCCTTCATCGGTAAACCACTTGCCTATGTCTTTAATCTTTCCCTTTCTTAGGTTTTCCTGCTGAACTGAAAGGTGCTAAAGTCATTCCAGTTTTTAAGAAGGACGACCCGCACCTAATTCCAATTACACGCAATATTTACCTTCTACCATGTTTCTCTGAAAACCGCGAACGCCTGATCTTAAAATAGGCTAGACAATTTTCTCTCTTCGCACAAATTCCTTCACCCCCCCAATCAATATGGCTTCAGAAACAGCATTCCACTGATCTGGCTTCTACTAGGACATGTATGATAAAATTTCTTCGGCTCTCTCAATTGATCATCATACCATTGGTATCTTTCTTGAAGCCATATCTAAGGCGTCGACACAATAGGACCATCCATTCTCCTAACCAAGCTTTCACTATTATGGCATACGTGGAACCCTTAGCGCTTCTTGCAGACTATCGTTCCGATAGGCAACAATTTACTTGTTTTGATACTAGCCGTGTGGTCGTCTTCACTGTTGAATCGCGGTGTTCCCACAAGGCTCTATACTCGGGCCTCTTCTTTTCCTTCTCTATGTGTAACGACATCGCCCCATTCCTTCCTCTGAATCGTCTTTTCTTTCGGGTCTATTTGCGATGACACTAACATATTCGTTTCCTCTCTCATCCCAACCTAGATACCCTCATAAAAAACAATTCAACACTGAAATGTTCATGTCACACATGGTTTCACGCAAATAATCCTCACTAATGTAAAAAAACTACGTACATTCACGTTCCACCAAAAGTCTATCTAACACACCCCTAAACTCACCATACAAATTGATAACTCCACAAGTAATCCACATATAACACCACTTTCTAGGCGTTGTAATTGACAAACATATGAACGGAAAGACCATATCTCCAAGATGCACAAAATCCAGTTGTCCATACATAAAGGTATTGGTGTTCTTAGAAGACGCAAATCACACTACACCTAATATCCTGTTCACAATTATACAATACTCTGTTTCTTTGCCCTAGATTTCCATACAGTAATATTGGCCTGGGCATTTCAAATAATTACACATTAACCTCTCTCACTGTCCCTGGAACTCAAATAATCCAATTCACCTTGATAGACTGTTTAAACTTGCAAAAAAACGAGCAATCCGTATTTGTACTGGTTCTCCCTATTTAACTCATACTAAACAATTACTTCCACAAGTTAAAACCACTTAACATATTCGATATAACTTCAAACAGCAATCTTCAATGGACCTTTATGTTAACAATAACCTTCCCCAATCATTTGAAAACTTCTTCTATCAACACAAAGATATTCATAATATAACACTATACATGCCAACAATTTTATTCCAATTAAACCAACTTTGAACTTAAACTAAATACTCAATAAAAATTCGGTCCTAGGATGGTGGAATTCCCTTGACCAAAATTTAAATCATCAAATGCAGTCAATAAATTTAATCAAATTTTTAAAGTTCAACTTTGTCCAATTACGATTACGTATATCCTCTTTAACTTTTTGGTTTTTCCTTGTTTTATTGTACAATCAGCCGCTGTATTTTACCATAACTGTCCATGGGCATAAATTATCATAAACCATATACTCCATTACCTCCGTGTTACATTTATTAATATATTCAAATTTTAATTCGTACACACAAAACACCGTAGCCTGCTGCCGCCAACATCTTGGGCCTATTACCAATTAATTCTATTAGGCCCCGTTCGTTTGTGGCTTATTCTCTGCTGTCAAACTCTTCCCGATAATATGATATAAGCACTCATTAACTTCGCCATCTCAACTGTTATGTTTTGATACCCCGAGATTATACACATTATTGAACATCACTTTCTGTAACCCCCGTCCTGTCCTGTTTTGTCTTGCTGTCTTGTTTTTGTTTTTTTTGTCCCGCCTTTGATAGCCCACAATAAGTCCCACTTTCTACTCTGGGTGGGGGCAATCGTAAGTGCATTTTGATCTTAAATGCCTCTGGTCCCACACACATCTTCCCCATACTCATTTAATTATTATTTCAACATGTTTATTATATCTTTCTATATTCTTTGTGTTTTAATGACGCAAATCTTAAACTGGTTTTACACCTCAACACGTAATAATGATATATATTATTTAGATTTAAATTTGATCTTTAGTGTAATTCATTATAGTATACTGCATATACACTGGTATAAAATTTCTCCCATTGTTTAATACACTTATAATTCGATAACGTTATTGTTATTGTCATTCATGTATAATCATGGAAGATGGTGTGACTAAAATAATGTCTAACTGTCTAACTGTCTAAACTGTCTAAAAATTCTCCCACGTCTTAAAAAACGCCCAACCAGTGGAACTGGGGCACCATCGTTCCCATTCATAAGAAGGGTCCGAAAAATGACTAAATAATATAAGGCATCACCCTTACGAACTTCCTGGTCTCTAAAATCTTCATCGCATCGTTTGTAATCATATCTCTACCTTTCTCGAAAACAACAAAATTCTTACGGAGATTCAGTGCGGCTTTAGAAAAGACAAAGGTGTGCAGCCACATCTCACACTTAAAAGAAAGTATTATTGCAAATCTCGATCGGTGAAAGTAGCCAACTCTCATGGCCTTCCTGGATTTCCGTAAGGCTTTTGACAAGGTTTTGGAGAGAAGGGCTTCCTTTCTATGGCTGCACATTGGTATAGAGGGCAATGTTGGAAAGTTTGGATAACTTTTGATAAAATGTGCAATGTATGTTAATCGGGGACTTAGTACTTGATTTTTTTTTTTTATATTGATGAAGTTCAAGCAGGTTGTGTACTATCTCCTGTTTTATTTTGCATATATATTACTGACCTGCTAAAATGCTTCAAGTCATGATGTTGGTATCGTATAAGTTGGTTTTAATATTAGTTGTTTTTTTTTGTGGGCCGAGACGATGTTGTCCTTGATTGCGACAATGAAAAGACTTGGCTCGCATGCTATCTATAGCGGGCGATTTCTCTAGCAAGTGGAGCTTGATTCATTACTAAGTCAAACGTTCTTGTTGTCGCAAGCGTGTAAATAATCTAACTTTGGGTCTTGGTAAAGGTCACATTCTGAGTTGACAGTTATAAATATCTTGGCGTTTGTATTTCACACGGAATCATTCTGATCAACCAAAAACCCATGTCCCATGAACTGATTAGGAAAGGTAATAGACTTATTGGTTTTTACAATCAATCAATAATCAATAATCAGATGACTACAATCGTGTCTACTATGGTACATCCTTTGGGAAGTCCCACTTGCCTTCCATCTCTTAATTATGGCGTGCTCCGTTTTCGGTTTTTTACAGTACAAGCGATTATAAAAGGCTTGAAAACCTTCACTTCATATGGCTAGGACTTTACTCAAGCGTCTCGCAATACACCGACAGCAACGCGACTTGGTGATCTAGGTTGGACCACCATTGAATTTACACGCATAGCAGCAGAAAGCTGGTACTTCGCAAGACTTTATTGACAATGTAATTTACATGTGGGGGGCCAAAAATTATTATTGAACGCTCTAATGACCATCCATAGTAAAAATGTTTTCCCTTGAACTACACATGGCTGAATGCATAATTCATTCTCTTGAAAAAAGTGGTTTTAGATGTCTTGTCTGTTATTAGGCCTGTGCAAATCCTGGTTGGTTTCAATACTTTTAAGCATCTCATCGTCATCAGTATGATATTGACTGGTATAACACAGCATTTACACTTAATGAAATGGAACACTCCTGATGTTAATAAAATGAACACCCTTGGATTAACAAAATTGAACACCTTTTAACTACCTAGCACATGTGTTCAAAATGTGAACCTTGCATAGAAACACAGTGTGGTCTTGTGGTGACATCTTTGCAACTTTTTGTGTTCTTAATTCGAACACCTGAACACGTTCTAGAAGTTAACACATTTTCCGTGTTAAATGTAACAGTTTTTGAACCAGGAGGGTGTTAAAATAAAGTGTTGTTAACCATTTAAACCTGGAGTGTTAAAAATGTCTTTAAATGTGGAACATGAGTGTGAAGAATTTAGAACCTGTGGTTTCCAGATAAGATACTACTTAATGTTCAAAATAGAATATGTAATGTTACAAATGAGAACACATAAATACATTGTGAAATTTAAACTACTTAGTTTATTACTACTTAACTACTACATAAATAATGTGTTCCAATTTTTGTTTAAAAATAGATTCATTCAAAAAGTGTTAAAAATAGCCAAATGAACATGAAATGTTAAAAATGAGAACAGGCGAACAGAATATTTGTTTACACCCTCTGGAGAGTGTTCAAGTAACAGCAAATTGTATTTTCACAGTGTTAGAAAATGTCAATCAAAGAACACAAATGCAAAAAAATAATTCCAACTTTGGAAATCAAAATATTTATTACAAATTTACTTGGCAGAATTCTTCTTCCTTATCGTTCCAAACACTGTGGTTCTCAAATATAATCCTTGTTTGGTTCCTTGGTGCTCCAGCAATGGCAACCAAGAGAATGTTCCATTGTCCTGTGGCAGAAGTATTCAGGTTCAGGTTTATTGCCATCTCATTACAGAATGTACATGTATTACAATAACATGTACAGACAGGAACAAGGCAAAAATACACTCGCATTTCATATAACCAATCCCAAATTGCAATTAATAAATATACTCAATTGGATACAAAAAACCATTGCAAAAATTGCATTCAAGATATAACCCCTAGCTGTCCACACATTACAATAAAGGAGAATTGGAAAATGACGTCCCGCCATAGACACTCAACTCCGTCTTAAGCCTTCACTCCAGTTACGGTTAGTGAGCATGTCGAATTCAACAGCCCGGATCGACATAATACAAGAAACAAAAACAAAAAAACAACCTAAATTAAAAACAAAATAGATAAAATGTGCTCTTATTATAAACATAACTCCTCTGCGAAACACAAGTCTTAAACGATTCAACTGGTGAATTTTAGAGATGAATGAATGGATATCTTCTTCCAGCTGCTGCCAGCGTATTCTCGGCCAAGTAGAAACGACTTGGTTGCCCGCTAATTTGATCACGTGATTTCTCGAGAAAAAATACCCGGATGACGAACGCAAAGCGTTCAAGAATTGAACACCGTAATAAAATCCGTAAAATGCATTCAGAACACTGGTGTTCAAAAATATGGTTCACTTGGAACATGGACACTTTTGCCTTCATCCTTTCTTGATATTGTACAATTTATTTGTCAAGCTTTTAATCGACATTCTACTCGCAGGGTATATACTAGCCTACCGTAGCTAGGCCTAGGCCTAAGGGCCCCGGGCCCGACTAACCTAGGTGCATCAAGAAAATGGGGTACAATCAGACGGTCTTCATACATCACAACTTTGTACTTCTTTACCCCAAATAATTATTAGGCACGTGGTATGCAGCCTCTAAACTTTTCATTCAAAACATGTTCATTAATGAGACCTATCGACACTTATTATGGTCGCGAACAACGACGGTGTTCATCACTGAACGCTAACGGTCATCTGTTTTGAACAATGATTGTTTAAAAGATGTCAGCACATATTTAAAATGCGAGTTCAGAGAACTGGAACACTCTTTAACACCTGCGCTTAACCCTCGTCTACCTGAGCCATTTTTGGAACAAACTCACGAAGGAGGGGGTGGTTACACCCCCCCATGTTGATCTTACGTTACGGAAACACCCGCTTCCTGATTCAATTGGTACCAAAGATAGCTTAGCGCTTATTCCTTTCCATTGGTCAATATAAGTACAACATCCCCATTATGACGTCACCATGAGTATATGTGAGGGAAAGACGAAAAATACTGAATATAGGCGTTGGAGGAAATTTGATTCGCAATTTTTAGCGCTCCTACTCTCAAACACCATATTATAGCTCTAATGATTTTGTTCGTATATCAAACTATCCATTCCCATCAAGTTTAGAGTCAAAAACCGCATGAAAATCGTGTTTTCCTAACCTTTGGCGAAAAAATTGAAATTTTCACTGTATGTGTGTATGGAAATGGCAGTTTTGCGGACATGCGAACTTTATAACTTTATGACGTCAGTGTGACGTAATTGCTAGGATGTTGGACTTATTTTGGTATCAATGGAAAGAGGAGGACCATAATCTATCTTGGTACCAAAATGCAAGTGTAGTGGATGTTCCTGTGTTGTGTTCGGCATGTTGCGTATTCTCTCAGGAGGGGGGGGGGGGGTGGTTACCACCCCCCCCTTCGATCACTTTGGGATCACCCTGTATCTTACCTATAACCCGGTGGATGTTTGTTTTTGGTTAAAGGAAGCGGAACTGTCACTGGACACTTACATTAATTAATTGGGCACCAAAAAAAAAGGGCGGGTTTTAGCAAGCCGGTGGAAAAAACCTGAAGGGGGGGGTGGTACCACCCCCCCCCCCCTTCGGTACGACGAGGTTAAACAGTAAACACGTCTGTCAAAATGGTGGTCTAATGCTACATCACACACGTTCGGGCCCTGTTAAATTGAACAACAAAATTTAGCGTATGTATCAGACGCGTTCATTCATTGAGAGTGTACCAAATCTTCATTAAGTAATTATGTTTGTCTTAAAGCCAGCCAAGCTCTGAGAGTTACCTACTTGATGGTCTGATTTTGTATGGTGTTGTGCAAGCTTAAAATTTAAGGCCCGTTCTAACACACTCTCCCTCAATGGTAGAACGAGTGCCTGGGAGCCTAATAACTCGGGTGTATGTGACTTATGTAAAGATGGTATTGAAGACATCAAACATCGGCTCAAATGCCATGTTCTCGACCTGTTTATAAGAACTAAAGAGCTAGCTATACTCCAAAGGAAAGATTAATCGATTGCGGTCTCGATTTCTTTGGAATATTTACGTCACCAATACTCGACATAAATCTTGTACCTTATTTTAGGAGGTGCCACTGCAGTAAATCGATTGCCCCTGTTCGAGAATATTTGGATTAATTTTAGTCCATAATATTTTGACGATCTGCAAGTCTTATCTGAAAAAACATGGCATATCAGAAATTGTGTCAAATTGAGTCCACATTAAGTTTGCCTTCACTGGTTTATAGTTGTATATAGGGACCTTTTTGTTCATGTATTTCTTGTTAAAGTTGACGCACTTATTATTTAGTATTGCTTTACTGTCAAGCGTGGTCGCATACACAGTTTCTTGTTCCATCGAATTTTACCCCCTCAATCAGAGTTGCTCTTACGTGGTAAATGCATGTTACAGGAATATGTTTGTATTGCGCCCACTTTCTTCTGTTCTTAATTGTAATGTTTTGTGTGTTGTTTCTTGTAAGGATCGCCACCACCGAGAAGGTGTGTTGCCGCTGTTTCAAAAGCGAGGTCCAATAAATAAATAAATAAATAAATAAAAATCAACAAATGTGATATTACATGAATATTTTTGACTCGGACTCACTGATATTAAACCACGAGGTTATTAGACCGGTTTCAAAAATGTGTGCCAAGCGTCGTGAGAAACATGCACACGGAGTGCGTGTGGTTGTTCTTGTGTGAAAGGCCATTTTCGTCGTCTGACTGAATTTCAAACGTAGCCGGCGAGTTAAATTAGAAATCGGTGTTACCATTTAAGGAAGCTTGACTGGGTCTTATCATTCGGGTGAGGGGACTTTTGTATATAAAAGCTTTTACAACAATGCGTAAAAATACTCGATTTGAAAAATCTTGCAGGCGCACTATTTTTCAAATGTGCCAGGCTCTCTTTAACTTAACTGTATATGGAAAAGCATCTGAGAAACTTGTGTTACTAACCATAGCGAGTTTAAATACCACCCGCATTGGCGTAAATTTCCTTTTGACATTGGGGGGGGATTGGGGTTGCTAAGAATTTATCATGCCATTACTAGGCACATGGGCGCGCAAAGCGCGCCTCAAATTTTTTGCCATTTAGAAGCTAAAATCGTTAAATGTGATTGTATTAGCACAAATGCGCGCGAAGAGCGAAATTACCATTTTAAACTAAAATGGTAAAATATGAGGTTATTTTTTGTCACAAAACGCATTAACGGCATCCCGGGGGGGGGGGAGGTGATCTTATTGACCATCCCCCCTCCATCAAAATATTGGGGAGATATATCCCCCCCCCCCCCCCCCAATCCCCTGGTAATTTACTCCTAGCCAACTCAACCTGCATACCATAGTATCTGAAAAGCATTTGAAAACTTATCCCCTGGTACTAAACTATATCGAGTTTAAATACCAACCATACCTGCAGCCTACAGTAAATCCATCGACCTGTGAAGACTTCTTCCCTTTTAGAGAGGTAGAAGGTAATTGAGGATGGTGTGCTGGGTTTAAAATCGTAATTAGACATTTATCACGATTAATGGCTTGCTAATGTAAACCCCTGAACAGTGTTAAAAATATGAATGTCCTCTCGCTCTATGCTTTTAACACAACGAACATTGTGCATTCAGTTCTGCAATTTTTGTACAGTAGTTCTTCCTCGGACTGAACTATAGCCTTGAATGACTACGAACAAATGTTTCAAAAGGCACAGATAAAGCCGGCTTTCCACCCAGGGCCTTTCTTGTACATGTGTTTAGGTACATATATAAAATCTTATTTTACTCAACCGGCAAGTGTCACATATTAATGCAGGCCTATATGTATACATTTTACTTTAAAGTCTGACTCAGAGATTTCGAAATATTACTTTTTTGTGTAATACTGAAAAATAGTCAACCAGAACTAAAGATAATAACCTAAAATGCACAATTCCGAAATTTGAGATGAATCGGATGTTTCGTTTTGACGCAGTAAACATTTATGTGTATTATTACGTCCCATAGGATACTGTGTATAACAAAAATTCCGGATCCTGAATTTTATAACAAAGTTGTGATTTTCTATACACGAATCCGACGGCGACTATGATCGCCCCTACGCCGTGGGCGGCGCACTCACCATCCGCCATGACTGGGGGGCATCTTTTGCATTTCTCGTTATACACCGCGTTTACGTTGTACGTGTTACCACAAAGAAGCGATAATTTTGATCAGTTCTGACGGCAAAAATCAACACTATTTCACTGTTATCCATTTGTATATCATCATTGGCGGCTCAGGAAAAAGAATTGTATATTTCTTGGCTGCACAAATAGCGATAAAAAGTTACAAAAATGGAAACGAACTGCGTGTGAAATTCACTCGCCAAAATGACACATGAAGAATGTGAATGTCTGCAACCGTACCAGATGCATCGGTTCCCAAATGGAAAAACCACCGAATCTGCCAAGCTTCTTTTTTTTTAGGATATTATGTTTTTCATTTAGTTTGCTTTAAATACGATTGTTGTTTTCACTAAAGTCCATTTTAAAACATGGTTAAATTTAGTTCCACATGTCACGTACATCACTACATGTTCAGTAAAAACCAAAACAATCAGGGGGGGTAGGACATGCCAACCTAACAGCAACATCAAATTTAAAACGGCATCAACTTCCGGGTGCTATAGTCTGATTCAAAGACTTAACGGTAGGAGGGCGCTCTTACGCATATCGAACGGTTATACACGGACTTGACTAAAGACTAGGCCTGGTCACGAATATTTAAATCTAAATGACCGTTATTGGAAATTACACTATTTTGCAGCGGGGTAAACCACTAACCCCGACGGATATTTGAAGCCATAATATTTTTCTTATTAATCATAGATATTACAAGAATCTTTGAACAAAGTTTTAAGAGATGATTTTCTAATGTTACTGGGGCTGGGACCGAGACTGCCATAAATGCATGTACAGTTCCCCAAATTACCGTTTTGAACTCCCCATGCCCAAATCGGCAGATCGTGTTCCTAACCCCCCCCCCCCCGACAACATCATCGTATCCATTTCAGTCGAAATACCACATTGTAACTCGCTGGTCATTTTCACGTGTACTGATGTCTAAGGGCGTAGCATATCCCAGGTACCAACAGACTCAAATTTTTAAGTTCAATCTCCTAAAGATCACACATGGGCGCGGAAGCGTCCTTTCTAAAAACATCAACAACCCGCCTCGGAAGATGTCACGTTGTTCAGCAAATTATCGGTCTTTGGAACTATTCATTTTTTCACGTACACGGAATATATCAACATTCGTGTCTTTACTTTATTTTTGTACAAAAAAACAAAAAATTTTACTAAAATTATTTTTCTCACGCGGCTCACGCGGCGGTTATTACCAATTTTTAACACGTTTTCGTGACCATATACCGTTCATTTCTCAGATCACGCAAGTGGGGCGAAAACCTTCAATTTTACACAACAATAAGACACTTAGCCTTGAATTGTCCAGATAGGCCAGTCCCCTGACATCATCCTTCTAAATCCATGGTAAATACACGGTGAAATTGTTCACAATACTAAAAGGTAGGTTGTAAATTCTTTCGTTCGTTCAGCACACACGTAAAGGCACTATGCGGCGTGTGTGTACTGTGTGGTTGTATGTGTACCAGATGTCCCCAGCAATGCGTCGACGTAGAAGGTTGTCCTTTCGCGGCTTCCCCGTCGGGATTCGTGTATATGAAGAATGTCGATTTAAGCTTAAGCAATTTCACACAGTGATTGTATATGGACAATTATTCGCACATCAAAAAACACGATTTTTTTGGCATTGAGGGCATCCTCCTCAGAAATCTCTGAGTCAGCCTTAATATTGTCCACGCGACCCGTTGGTCCGGTAATTAATTTCAAGCATTTTTAACCATCATCCACTACAACGCCGTTTCTTTCTTCACATCATGGCCATGGCGGGGGGGGGGGGGGGGGGGTTAACCAGTGGGGGGGGCGGGGCCCCGGACAACAATAAACCGAAAAATCGGGAAGGGGAGCCAAAAAAATGGGAAGGAAAAAATGGAGAAGAAGAGAAAAAGAGAAAGAAAAGAGGGAAAGCGAAGAGAAATGGAAAAAGAAGAGGGAATAAGCGAAAAAGAAGAGGGAAGAAAGAAAGTGAAGGGTGAAGGTTGCCCAGTCTGGGTCTACTTACTCGGCGAAGCATAGGCGAGCCGAAAATTTGCGCCTGAAATCGGAGAAACTTCTTGAGTCGGCCCCCCCGGAGGCTCAGGTCTGGTTACTCCCCTTATCATGGCAGTCACCACTGATATCCGTAAGCGTGTTTCAAGCTGAAAAACCCGTCTTAGAGAAAGAAAAGCTGGTTCATCCTTAATGTAAGATCAGCAGGAATTAGCCTAGCTGAATCTCTCATAAGACGGATCAAATGAATTACAGGGATGGTACAGCCTTCAGCTCGAAAAGAGTCTTTACTCTAGTCCTAACTCAGATATTCTTGCACCAAGGACACACCGAAAAGTTAGACGAGAATCCTAACCTTGCTACATAATGTATAGAAAGAATGGAAACGCTACGAAATAGCCGAGTACGTTGTACAGCCTTCCTACCCAAAACTAGTTTGACAAGAAGATCCCCCTGCAATAACTAAACTTGGCGATTTTGAAAGGCTAGCAATCATTCCTAAATTGCATAAATTCCTAACAGATTGACTAAATTTTTGGCACTCCTTGAGATTGTTTTGATTCTGTGTAACAAAATTCCTCCTCTACCTAACAGTGGACTTGTCCAAAAGTTTTGGAAGACTGACGGTCGCTTGGGTTTCTATAGCTTTATTGCAAACTAAAGGATTAGAAGTGCTCTAATTACATACTCATCAATACGTAACACCCATATGAACACTCTACCTTCGTTATACCAATAAGCCACAATGTTCTCCTCACTACATGACGTGCTTCCAGAAGAACTTCCAAGACCCCGCAAAAAATGCCCAATACCTTCCATTCCAATACCTCTGTTGATGGCATGTTGTGGCGGGAGGAGGGGCACCGCATAGCGTTCGCAGGCCTAGTTAATCTCCAACAGATTCTACCATGATGCAAATATGCCTGTCAAGATTTGTCCGAATTACGCTTCCCACGGATACTGTTGTCGGACCCCCAGGAACCTATGCAAATTTGCAACACATTAACAGGTGCAACGGACAAGATTTTGAGACACCCAAATAGTTTGTCCTATAGTAATTTCATTTAGATTAGACACTCCAATAGATTTCACATACCACCGACCTATTTTTTTTGCTACAGAAATGTCTAAAGAGAGAAAAAAAGGTTGATTGATTTGCTTATATTTCAATGTACATAATAATTAAAAACAACAAAATTAATATTTGCTCCTATACAAAATTTAGGGAAAGTTCACAATTTTTGTACCAAAGAAAGCATTTCTCAACTTTAATCCTTTCAGATGGTGATAATTTTTGAGGGAGAAGCCTTACATCAGGGCACAAATCAGAATTTTCAACATTTGTTGAGGGACTGAAACAAAAAATATATATAGTTATTATATATATCTATATATATATATATATATATATAGATTATATATATATATATATTGAACTATATTACAAATCAGAACTAAAAATTGCACTTCTAAACACTTAAAAATGAAACTTTGAAATATATACAATAATGTTACAAAATTTGAGCCCGGGAATAAGCATAAGCATTAAAAGTGACATGAGGAGATTTTTTTTAGACGCGGAGAATTTCTCTCAAGTGCCACAGCATCGATTTTGACCACCTACCAAGAACGTTCCGAAGGTTTATTGGACAATACATAAGTACAAAAAAAGGAAACAGGCCCAAACAAAAAAAACAAAAATCCCTTTGTGGTTTTTTGAACTTGGCCGACTCATCGTAAATGTACCCCATAAACAAACGGCTTGGACTTATGTCGTGCACGACAAGAATCGAAAACTACTAAATCATCATATATGACATAAAGACGGCGCGTATTCGGCTTATTCACCTGCAGGTGTGATTATCTAAACATTGGAAAGCATTCTAAATATTAAAAAACCCGGGTTCGGTCGAAAAAAATGGTGGGCGCTGGGCGCTTCTTAGAAAATCTCATCATGTCTCTATGGCGCTTCCTTTTGGAACATTCACTATTGAATTTAGATGTAGAGTTAGTATTTCAGTGAAATTGAGTAGAGAGAGATATACAATACTTCAACGTCTCTAATTTTCAATGCACTGAGTTGTATATATTGTTGGCCATGTATCTTTCACGTGTCTTTTCTTCAGCAATATCTAAACAAACGACTTTGATTGTTTGCAGGGTGAGTATTTTAAGTCAAAGAGGAATACCAAGTCTTATGGTTTGTTTATCTATTTTGCGGACGTACAAGTACGCGTTAGACTTAATTTATCAACACGGATAATAACCGGATTTTAATAATGACGATCAGGGGGAGACATGTACCCTATTTACTTACCCATATACCGGATAGGGCACGAAGAACCAAGGTGCTTTCCTTAATACCCAGGAGTTTCTATCAGTTACGGGCGCATACCGGCATTGTAGGGGCACTAGGAAACACTTCTGTTTCTGTCAGTATTAGCAATAAGCCAAGCACTAAAATGGCCAATATTAATCTGGAACCAAATGTTAGATTTAGTTATTTTATTAAAATTGCGTGAAACGCATAGACGGCAAATTGCCTACAATACAACAACAACAACCACCCGCCACCACCACACAACAACAAATTATTATAATACAATACGACAACACAACTTTGGAATTCAATGCGTCATAGGTGGTTAATAACAGACGTACAATTTGAAAATCATTTGTGATTTCGCAAACGCCCCATAATGCATCGGTCAAAACATTGCCTAACCAAAAGGCGGTAGATATAAATCTCACAACAAATTACAGAAATTCGAATAAGGTGATTTTGGACATTACAATATTTTATCAAGCAATATTTCGTATTCGAAGACAGTGAGGAGCGAAGAATAAACTCCACTGTAAGGGTTACTTTACATATTTATATATGAATACCTACGAGGAGGATTGGCGTAAAATGCGTGTGGAAAACACCATGACCGGCCATTGTATGCCAATTTACGCAGAGATGTCAACGCCTCGCTCCGATTGATCGGCAAAAAAAAAAAAAAAAAACGACGAAACGCACGGCCTCCGGCTATCCTGTCATGCTTGATGAACAAAATCTGAGGTTTTTGACAACTAGCTAATACTGCTCTTGTCATGAATTTCAACAGCGTTTAGATAGACTCCGGCAAACCGTCTTACTATGTGTATATTACGTGTCCCGCGCCACGGAAAACCAGCGAGAAATCGTCCTCAGTCGCTTGTCATGCATGGATTTGAATTACGATATGATTTCAACAGATATTTCAGAAAAACTGCGACTAGTGATGTGACACTTCATAAGGTACAGGTATCATATCAGCAGCAAGACCGAAATTTTTTAAAGCCTACTCTGTTTTACTTCATTTTGGCGAGCAATTGAATGAGGCTGGACCGTCATCGACTGTAAGGAGGAAACAATGTATAGGCGCCCGCCTACCGAGTCTTTCTTACTGGACGTCGTGGAAGAAGATTGCAGAAGTCGTTAATTTAATACAAAGTCATTCAACATAAGGAAAATATCACAGAAATTAATAACCTGACAATAGATTGGCGCACGCCAATTTGGGTGTTCTTCTACCATAAAGGTAGTAGAACCGAAAAAAAAGGACAACACAAAAGGACATAAAATAACATTTATTCGTTAGAAATTAATTGCACTCTCTACCGGGAAAAGCTTAAAAGCTGGAAATTTTACTTGTGTGACATTTCTTGTTCGAATATCCTATATACACGGTATGTCCACTTCTGATAGATATTGTGAAAACAAGAAGATCAACCCAATTGTTCTGGCAAGTATTCAATAATTATTGTTACGATTTACATAACTTTACGATTACGGGTCAGGTTTCTCAATAACCCCTGGTAAACTCCCGAAAGGGGGGGGGGGGGGGGGGGTGGTTGCCACCCCCTTGTTCGTTAATGAACACTGTTCTAAAAATATGATACCACGTGATAGCTTCGAGGTAAATTATAGTACCAACATTCCAATTATGACGTCAATATTACGTCATATGTTGAAAGTATTGAAAATACTGGATAGGGCCTATAGGGTGGAAAAGTTATATTTCGCATTTTACTGAATCACAAAGACGCTCGCTCGATCGACTGCAGGATTTCGCTTCGACCCGCGCCTTCCAGTGATCCTGGTTGAGGCGTCTTGACAAAGACTTACAGTGGTTTACTTTTAAAATAATCCCAAAAATGTTAACTATTAAAAATTAAGTATAGGCTACATGTGTACAAAACACAAAATATTGATTCTCACCTTATAATTTGCAACCTCAAAAGACCCATAAAAAATAATGCTTGAAGCAATTTCTTTTAGTCTCCCTCTCTCTCTCTCTCTTCTCTCTCTCTCTATAACTCTCTCTGCATTCTTATACAGTACTTGTTTCGTGTTAATGGTTTTCGGTTAGCTGGTTTCCAAAACTAGCACTGGGGCTGTAGGGAGGAAAAAGAGTGTGCGTCGGGATAAAATTGTGAATTTTTGCACACCAAGTACTTTAGGCATTGATAATCCATAAACAATTGATTGGAAGCAGCAGTGTCACCCCTCCCCCTTAATGGACCCCGCTTGGGTTTCAGGTATACAGGGGTCAAAAAAGTGCTCCAATCATGTGAAAAGCACATGACATTCTTTCTCAGATTACAAGAATCCCAAAAATTTATGCGTTACCACTATCTATGGCTAACAGTTTCGGAGTAGTTATGGAGTAAAACTGTAAAAAGGGTGAAAAAAGTCAATTTTGGTGTATACATGAGGGTCATATAGTAAGTTTTTTTGATTCAGGTAATATGTGGTGGGAAAGTATTTCCTAGCTGTAAAGGATTGAAATAAGGAAAGGTTTGCCTTATATGTTTGCTTAGTTTCACGTATCCAACAAAATAGGTCAAAGGTCAATAGAATCAATAGCCGCCAAATAGCTGTTGACTTTATATGCCATTTTGGTTAAGCTATCAGCACATTTTTTGTAAGGGCGCCCCCAATTTTCAACAAATTTGACCGATCCTTTACCACGGTTGATTGGTAACGGCTAGTAAACTATACTGTGAATGTTAAGCTCGATAAGTCTATGGGTCACAAACGAATGGAATTTGTACTAGAATAAGTATTATCAGGGATCCCCCATAATAATTCAAGGCTGCTGAAAACGGCCTTCAATGTGAAATAGCGGGGAAATAGCGCCATGTACGTGTGTACGCTCGGTCCATTATTGGTTTAATAGTTCTGGCAAGTAAAGTTAGAGGTTATTTTCTCGAGGTGCACTATTTCATCATGGACGGACATAAACGTAGCATTTCCAGCTCTGCCGTTAAGTCCCATCTGGGATCCCAATTCTAATTTACAAATCGCTTATTTTGTGATAAATACGCATTTTTACATTCTCGTTCGCAGGTATAGTTTTCCTAGAATTACCCCAACATAACTTGCAAAAATATCAAATTTTGAAAATTGGGGGCGCTCTTCAAAAAATGTGCAATATTGCTTTAATAACCAAACACGTAAGAAGGTCAAAACTATTCCTATATTTCATTCTATGAGCTGAACCACACTTTGAACCAACTTTTACAAAAATTGGAGCAACTTTAATATTTGACCCTTGTACAACCAAAATTGACTTTTTCACCATTTTACAGTTTTAATACCCCCATTTTTGAAAACTATAAGCCATGGGTAGTAATAAAACATCCCTTTTTGGAATCCTTGTACCCAGACAACATCATGAAGTGCTTTTCAACACAATCAGAACATTTTAATTTTTTACCCCTGGTACCTTGTAAATCCAAGCTTGGCCAGAAAGGGTTGTGTGCCCGTACTTCCATCATTGGTTATCAATGCATAAATTACTGGTGTACCAACATTCACAGTTTTTTATCCACAGTTGCACAATCCATGATATCTGTGCACTACCACCCCAATAAACACTTTGTTTTAAGAATTTTCAAATATGGAGTTTATCGCCAGAAAAAATGTTCACTCATTTTGAACATTTCAACTATCATAACACGTATTAAATAAATTTCACTTTCTATCATTAATGATCATTAAGCTTTCCTTACAGAATAGCTATTCCCCAGTGAAGACCTGATCCATGTGCCGCTGCAATCAATAAAGAAAGGCCTATCAGAGCTGTTATTGGTGCAATCGACAAAGGTCCGATAAAACGAAGAATAATCCATAATTCCTGAGAAACCAACGACCAACTGTACACACGATGCAATCATGAGTGCCCCTGAATCTGACAAAGGTAACCAAATTTATTACAGGTTTAATAGGACACTTGGTTTGTTAATTTCGAAATCTATAGACCCTATGCAGTACGACGTAGTCCCTAGCCAGGCCATGGCTTGGTGGACAAGATAGAAGCATTTCCGATACTACAATACATTCACTGTCAACGATCACGTGGTAATTGCTAAACATGGATCGATTGACCAGCTTAATGTATGTAGTCCTGGATGATGCATCTTGTCCCCATCATGTTGGTTGGACCGCATCCTGGAATGTCTGCATCTGTCCACCAATGTCTGGTGGCTACTGTAGAGCAAGAGAGCTACATTACTAGACTACAATACATCCACCTATTATTGAATTCCAGAAGATCCAAGTTGTAAAGGTGATCTAATATACTCTTGGTATTTCCCAAATCGTGTCGCATGAAGTATATTTTAAAGGGTGTGCAGTAACAAGATCTTCAAATCATGAAATCCAATCACAACTTAAAAAATATCAAAACTTGGACAAATTTGAAATCATGTGTCGCAAGCAGGTTTTTTCAAATCTTTACAACAAATTTAAAATATGGTACTTTTAAATAAGTTTTTTGTGGGAATTTGGAAACTCCGTTCACGCCCAAATGATTTAATTCTGTCAAAACTGTTCGAATACATTTTATGGTTGAAAGTTGTCGCAAGGTTCCTGGAAACTTACGTTACCGGTGCTCAAAATTATAGGGAACCATTGTTAATTTCTTGCGCGAAAATAATATTACGTCAGAATAATGCAACTTATACAGATTATTAAAACCTCGACGAAGATTGTTTTATTTCTATGGGTATCAAAAACGAAGTACAAAGGAGATAAGGTATGATCGAATACATGATACAGCGGACAAGAATTCAGTAATTTCGTAAAAATATGAAATTGAAGTTTGTTACGGCGACGAATACGTGCCCAAGAGGAGATAGTAAAGGGTATAAAAGAGCAAAGGGGCCCAAAACCGAAGTCTTGTGGCCACCAGGAATTAGAAATGCAATTGAGATTGCATATTTTTACCTTTGTTCAGCAGAGACATGAGAGGTCATTTGATTGAATTTGTTGCAAGCTGTTTGGACCATAATTATAGTTTTGCTCCCATGACATTATCAAAATAATCGTTTGTAAAGAACCGAAATTAAAAACGTTGTTGTTTTGTTACCTTCAAAAGGTGTGAATGTGAATGTGTTATTTTTTCGTGCTATTTTAACCAACAGATGACAGTATTACAGTACTTCCTGCTGAATCAGTTTGCAGGCAAGGAAATATTTGCTTAATATCTAGCTTTACATTAGCAGGGTTCTTTCGATACATCAAATGAACATTTTCTCGCACCTTCAACAAGACATACGAAACAAGATATGTAGGCTTACTGTAGTTTGCAAAACGAAAACGAAAAACGAAATCCATTGGATTACACGCAATATTCCGTTATGCATGCATACGGGCTGAAAAACGGAATAAAGGGAGTTCTGTTCGTTTCGTTTCTCAAAATACAGTAAGCCGATATTTCTGCCTAATTTAATTTAACAATAACTGAATAATAAACACTAGAGTATTTTCTAAATAAGCAGTTATTTACGAACGAAACTTCTGTTGATCTCATAGGCTCCATTATTAACTTCAGGCCTAGCCGCCTACCCTATAAAACTTAAGAACCACAAGGAGCACATATTGCAATCCGTTTTTAGTTTCTTATGTTGCACGCGGATAAACATAGAAGTGGGTGCATTCGTAAATAACTTCATATTTAGTTAGCAAAAAAAACAGATAATTGTAAATAACTCTGATGAGAAATTGACCGATTGGACTACTAATTTGACAAAAGCTATCCTTTGAGTTAATTTATCAATTAGGGCGGTCGTTCAACTTTTAACATTGACTGTTTTGATTATCTCATTTTTGCGTCATTGGGCGTTGTGAGTGGCTCGGGGTGCCTTGCCATTCGGTCTAATCCCAATTGGTCTAATAACCATTAGTCTAATAACGCATTTAGGCTAAAAACCATTAGTCTAATAGCCAGGTAGTCTAATATTCACTGGTCTAACACTCATATCGTCTAATATCCATATCGTCTATAACCGAATTTGTCTAATGCCAATTGGTCAGATCCCCTCTGGTATAAATATGCCATTTGGTCTAATATCCATCTGGTCTAATATCCATTTGGTCTAAAACGCATTTGGTCTAATATCCTTTGGTTCTAAACCCATGGCTATATCCATTTGGTCTAAATACCCTTTGGTCCTAAACCGGCCCCCATTTGTGGTCTAATACCCATTTGGTCTAATATTCATCTAGTCTAATATTCATTGGTCTAATACCCATTTGGTCTAATGCCCATTTTGTCCTAATATCCTTTGGGTCTAAAGTTCAATATGTGTTCTAATATTCATTTGGCTAATATTTTTATATCCATGATATTTTATGGCTTGAATCAGATGATCCGATTTGTTTTTTTTAAAGAACGAAGAAAAAGTAAGAAAAGAGAAAAAATAAGTGCATTATGACCGTGTTTTTAAAGCATGATTTCCTAATAAATCTTAAATCTGTTTTCTATTTTCATATGCGAAACCGACCTCCACATCCATACAGTAAGTATGGTCAGAGTAGAGACATTCCTTCTATAAATAATGATAGGCTTTGGAAATGAACACATTTGGTCATCGAACGTTGCTGTACGTTCCATGTCAGTTTGTGGTTCTTTGTCTGTGGTTGCATATTCTGTATGAAAAAATGTGTGCATTCGCTTAATTTAGTTTTTTGTCTTAATCTTGTTCCCTACATTAAGTTGGTATACTTGGCTCGTCTTGTATCTTTTTGATCCTTGGTGTGTTTGTATGGTACCGGTTGCCGAATGAAATGCACCTCCTTTGCCTTCCCATAGAACACAATGCAAAATGGTACAAATGTGGAAATTCACACGTCTAATGTAAAATGGTCGTACTTTAATTAATACAGGGCGAGTAGAAAAATGGCCCCTATCTTAATCCCTGTTAGAAGCATGTTCTACTCTATCATCCCCCGGGAGGGATGAAGAAGAATGGAGAGGAGAAAGGGAGAAGTTGGAAACTCTGGTTGGTTTCGAACCAGGGGGCCCCACGATTTCGTCCCGTATTTGTCTTCGTGACGTCATTGCTGCTTCGGGACTTTGTGCATTTTTCTTCTCACTCAGTGCACTGGGGTTTTTGGTGTTTTGTGGCGGTTTAGGTGTTATTGTGGTGGAAAAAAAATTATTTGAAAACGCCTTTTAAAAGTTATCGTGTATGGCCTATATTTGGTCTACAAATAGAGATAACACTTATACATTTTCTACCTCAACATGCTATCAAAGAGGTTTCGTCATGTGAGTGCAACAATCGTAACTGACAATTTATTGCGAAATTGAATTATTTATAAATTTGGAAAAGTAGATCATTACGCTTTTGATATACATTTCAGGTTAACATTCTCAATATATTGCAGAGTTAGTAAGCTAAATAGGCCTATCTATCTGTGAGTGCACATAAAGTCGTAACTTGTAGATACGACTTTGTTGCCGACACTGGAAAACTAGTATGTAGATAGACATTTATTTCTTGTAAAGCGAATGTTTTTTTAAAAAGGTGTAAGGCTATCATTAAAAATCTCCCAAAATATGTTGTGAATGGCTATTTCGGAACAAAAAGGACACGGGAGTGTCACAATAGATCACTGCTAACAACATATCTTTTGTCAGGATCATTTTAGAATGATTTTTTCCTGGTATAGTTCACACTATTCTATTTACTAATTACTGGAATTACGAGCCCCTAATGGGACATCGTAAAAAAGAATTTTTCTTTTCGCTAATCCGTTCAACGATTACTAAATTTTTCAAACGGATTAATACTCCGTTCAAACGTACATTACTAATCCGTTCAAACGAATTACTTAATCATTCAACGGATTAGTAATCCATTTAAACGGATTAGTAATCTTTTCAAACGAATTACTAAATCGTTCAAACGGAATAGTAATCCTTTCAAACGAATTACTAAATCTTTAAACGGATTAATACTCGTTAAAACGTATTAGTAATCCGTTCAAACGAATACTAAGTCGTTCAAAAAGATTATGCATCCCGTTCAAAACAATTACTAAATCGTTCAAAGATGGTAATCCGTTCAACGAATAACTAAATCGTTCAAACGGATTAGTAAATCGTTCACACGAATTACTAAATTGTATCAAAAACGATAACTAAATCTGTTCAAACGAGTAGTAATCCGTTCAAACGACTTACTAAATTGTTCAACGAATTACTCTAACTGTTCAAATGGATTAGTGACACTACCTGTCAAGTTAGGAAATTGACGACTGAATGGACGAGATAAATAATGACTTAACGTGTTCCATGTGGGGGGACATGGAAAGGGATCAAGCTCAATGGGACAGGGACAATTGATGTCAAGAACCTGGGACAGGGACAATGTGGTTAAGAACAGGGAGAAAGGGAACAATGGGTCAAATCGGTCAAGAATGGGACAGAGACAATGGGGTCAAGACTGGGAACAGACAATGGGATCCTGTCGAGTTGGAAATTGACGGACTTAATGGACGAGATCATTGATGACTTTACCTACGTTTGCATGTGGGGGGACATGGACAATGGGAGCAAGCTCAATGGGACATGGACCATGGTCCAGAACAGCGGACAGGGATAGTGTGCAATGAACAATCAAGGGCAGGATAATTGGTGTCCATGATGTGGGACAGGTACAATGGGTTTAAGAAGAAAGGGACAGGGGCAATGGGTTCAAGAACAGGGGACAGGGACAATGTGGTTTTAGAACAGGGGGAGACGAAAGGGGACAATGGTCAATCGGTCAAGAAATGGGGACAGAGACAATGGGGTCAAGAACTGGAACAAGACAATGGGATCAAAGAACGGGGGAGGGAAGAATGGAGTCATGGAAAATTGGGGAAGAGAGCAAAATGGCGGCGATGATAAATGGGGACAGGGATAATTGGGTTAAGAGTCAACGAACAAATGAAGGGACAGGGACAATGGGATAAAAACAATAGGGACAACGAGGGCATATGAGAAAATGATAGAAAAGAATGAGAAAAAACAGTGGACAGGGACAATGGGGGTCATGAAACAAACGGGGACAGGGACAAAGGGTTCATGTCAATGGGGAAAGGGATAAAGGGTTATGTACAGTGTGTCATGAACAATACAGGCAAGAAAGGGGACAGGGACATGGTGTCATGAACAATGAGAGGACAGGGACAATATGCTATGACAATGGAGGGAACGGGATAATGAGGTCATGAAACAGGGGACAGGGACAATGGGACAGGGGACAATAAGGGCAAGAAACAAGGGACAATGGGGTAATAGACAATGAAGATGGCCAGGACAATGGGGTAATGAACAAATGAGGACAGTAGAATGGAGTAATGAAACGGGGGGTACACAGACACACCCTCGGTCCCCATGAAACACCCCGGGGACAGGAACAATGTGGTTCAAATAGGGCAAGAAACTGGGGGGACAGGGATCAATGGGGTCATGAACGGGGTGACAGAATACAATAGCTCAAGAGGGGAAGGGACCATGGGATCAAGAGAGGGGGAAGAGACAAGGGGGTCAAGAAGGGGACCGGGACAATGAAGGTCAAAAAGAGGGGCAGGGCACACAAAGGGGTGGTAAAGAACAGGTGAACAGGGATAATGGGGTCAAGAAGTGGTGGACATGGATCCCCTGCCCCTGTTCTTGACCTCTTGACCCCAATTGTCACTGTCCCCTTGTTCTTGACCCCATTGTCCCTGTCCCCTGTTTCATGACTCAATTATACCTGTCCTCCATGTTACCCCCTTTAACCTCATTGTCAGTGCCAGTCACTGTTCATGACCCCATTGTCCAGGTCTGACAGTATTATCCTTTCCCATTGTCCCTGTCCCCTGTTCGACCCATTATCCCTGTCTCCATTGTTCGTTAACACCATTGTCCCTGTTCCTCCATTGTTCATGACACTATTGCCCTGCCCGTTCTTGAGCTCATTGTCCCTGTCCCACTGTACATGGACCCATTATATCACTTCCCCTTGTTCATGACCACTTTTCCTTTTCCCGTGTTCAATGAACCCTTGTCCCTGTCCACTGTTCTAGACACCATCTGTCCAGTTCCCTCTTGATCTTGTATTTTTGTTTTGATCCCATTGTCCCTGTCCCTTCATTGTTCTTGACCCCTTAAAACCAATTGTTCCCGGTCTCCCATTGTTCACGACCTCATTGTCCTGTCCCGCTGCGCGTGACCTCATTGTCCCTGTCCCCATGAGCTTGTTCCCATTGTCCATGTCCCCCACATGCAACACGTCAGGGAAAGTCATCAATTTATCCGTCCATAGTCGTCAATTTCCTAACTAGAAGGATAAGTCCTCATTCCGTAATCCATTTGCACGATTTAGTTTCAATCGTTTGAACGGATTAACTAATCCGCTTGAACAATTTAGTAATCGTTTGAACGGATTACTAATCCGTTTGAAGATTTAGAATTCGGTGCATTTAGTAATTCGTTTGAACCGATTAACAATCCGTTTGAACGATGTATGAATTGTTGGAACGGAGACTAATCCATTTGAACGGATTACTAATTCGTTATAAACGGATACTAATTCGTTTGAAACGGTACTATCTGTTTGAACGGATACTAATTCGTTTGAACAGTTTAGTAATTCCGTTTGAACGATTACTAATCCGTTGAACGATTTAGAATTCGTTTGAACGGATACTAATCCGTTTGAACGATTTAGTAATTCATTGAACGAATTTGTAATCCGTTAAAACGAATTAGTAATCCGTTCAAATGGAGTAGTAATCCGTTCAAACAAATTAATAAATCGTTCAAAAGGATAGTAATACGTTTCAAATCTGATTACAAATGTTCAAACGAATTACTAAATTGTTCAAACGAATTACTAAATCGTTCAAACGGATCCTTTCTCCCTCAGTTTCTTAACCACATTGTCCCTGTCACCCATTGTCCTGTTCCCAGTTCTTGACCCTTTTCTATGTCCATTGTTCTTGACACCACCCCAATTCTCTTTCCCCCTGTTCTTGACCCCATTGAACCGTCCTTTTTTCCTTTGACCCATTGTCCTTGTCCCCGTTCAGGGACCCCATATTATCTCTGCCCCTTGTTGTTCCCGACCCTATTGGTCCCTGTCCCGCTGTTCTGGACCTCATTGTCCCTCTCCCATTGAGCCTTGACCCCATTGTTCATGTCCCCCCACATGGAACACGTCCGGTAAGTTCTTCAATATCTCGTCCAAAGTCATCAAATTTACCTTAACTCGGACAGAGGTAAGTCGTCATTTAATAATCATTTGCACGATTTAGTAATTAGTTTGAACGGATTACTAACCGCTGAACAATTTAGTAATTGTTTGAACGGATTACTAATCCGTTGAAGATTTAGTAATTCGGCTTTTTTGAACGGATTACTAATCCGTTTGAACGAGTTACTAATACCTTTGAACGGATTACGAATCCGTTTGAACGGATTTCTAATTTGTTTTTAAACGGATTACTATTCGTTTAAAAGGATTAGTAATTCGTTTGAACGGATTGCTAATCCGTTTGAACGGATTACTAAGTAGATTGAAGATTACTTATCGTTTGAACGCTTTAGCAATCGTTTGAACAAATTTAGTAATTCTTTGAACGGATACGAACCGTTGAGACGGGATACTAATTCGTTTTAAAGGATTACAATCCGCTTTGACAGTTAAGTAATTGTTTTGAACGGATTTACTAAAGCGTTTCAAACGATGTTAGTAATTCGTTTGAACAAAACTAGTAATTCGTTTGAACGGATACTAATCCGTTGAACGAGTTTAGTAATTCTTTTGAAAGGATTAGCGAAAAGATTTTTTCTTTAGAATGTCCCCCTAGGGGCTCCCGTAAATAATAATCTAAACTAAAATAAAAAATGCAGATGATGAATTTGGTACGTAGTAAATTATACAATATTCATTGGAAATCTTGTTTAAATTTTGTGAATTTGTTTTTTCTACTTTCCTCACAAAAAACGAGCGGCATGTGTATTTTCATTAAACATTTCAGTGCTAAAGTGGAGGTTTGTAAATATAAAAATTGATGTGAAAAACGGAAAATTTGGATAGTATTTTTAATGATGTTCTGGATATTTATTTGTGTGAAACTCATGACATGTAGTTTTCTCTTGCTCACATGGGTGGATAATGCAGTTACTTTTTCTTTTTCATGATACCTTGCACAAAGCTCCTATAGGCATAAAAAAATAAACAATATATTTTTATCTGTGGATGGAACACCAACCTTATTTACACTTTGTTTGACACTCCTGACATCCAAGTTTGCTGACTTTGACCCACCCCTACAGAGAAGTTGGGGATAACAGACAATTTTCATTGTGTTATTTTGTCCAATAGTTTGTGTGTACTAGGAAAACAGAACAAAATCAAAGCTGTCCCTTTAATTATATGGCTACTATATTGGAGCATAAAAATTTCTGCACATTTGTCATGTTACACCCTGTTGTCTTCCAGGGCTCGTAATTCTACACTGGTGTGTTTATTATCACTAATTCAATATAAAGTAATAGCAGATACTCCACTAAATGCCATAAAATCACACACAGTGGTTTCTAACAATATGTATTTTATGGGTGCTGCTTAAAAAAACAAATACTAATCCATGTCACACTTTAGGTGTTGACACTCCTGACCTTTTGAGGTGAAAATCGGCAACAATAAAAAAAAATTATGGCAGCTGGTGGCAGCATTTTTTTTTGGCACATAGCAAAAAATTATTACACACATGTAGCGGTCTATCTAATTTCACAACCAGCCATTGAACACCTTACGGATGCCATTATTCTGCTTCTTAAAAGGTATAGTTTGTTAACCATCATCTTGCCATAGTGCCCACCCCCTAGTGACGTTATCCGGGTGGGCTTAAAATTATGCAAAATTCGTTAAAAAGCCTCCTTCCCGGTCGTTTTAAAGAAAAAAAATGTGAAAAGTACGCACAGTCACCGGTTGCCATCATGTGTGCCTCTAAAAATCTTTGTTAATGCAAAACTATAGGCAATTGCATGCCATCATTTAGAATTAAAACCACATGGAAATCCGATATCCTACCCTTTTTAATGCAAATTGCCTATTTTCTGTGGAAAATGTCAATTTTGCCGAATTCACGGATGTCTATGGCGTCACTGTGACGTCATAACTTTATGTTGTGGGACTTATTTTGGTAACAATGGAAAGTGGATGAGCATAGTTACCATGGTATCAAAATATAAGCATCGGGTACTTACAACGAATTCTAGAATGGCATGGTAACCACCCTTCTTGGTAACCCGTGTACAAAAAATGGTTGGTAAGAACTAGGGTTACATGGTTAATAGCCCAAACCAAACTATATCATTAAATTTTGACACAGAATCAGAGTAACGAATCAACTGGTGTACTTTCCCTAAGTCTGGGACCATAACAAACACAGAAATTAAGAAAAAATAGTTCTTGCTCTCCAGTGCATAAATATGACATTTGGTATGCGACGTTTGCGGAAAAAAAATCCAAAAAATGTGAAGAACCAACAAGTTTTAAAAAAATTGGTAATAGCGGAAATTTGAAACAATTATTAGGCACCTCCAAGCAAAACCCAAACTCCAGACAACCTAATCAAGATATTCAACATCGCTCCCCAAGAGTGCTCTTCCTGTAAAACGAGAACCCGAGTTACTTTTTTTCCTTTTGAATTTTCAATTATGTAAACTCGATTGTAAGAGCCCAAACAACAGCACAGTAAAACAGGGTGAACTAGTAAAAGAGCCCTGTAAAAGATTCCAAAAGAGCAGAAAAGGCAAATTCATAGTGAACACCGCAGAGGAAACCAAACAATATAGTGGAGACATTTTGTTGCAGGCAGGAATCAATGGTACGAAAAGGAAGATTAGAAGAAAACAATTATACCAAGTTGCAAAGGTTTGCAGAGTTTTGCCACCAGTGAGTAGTTTGTTACTAGCATAAGTTTAGACCTAGAAAAATGCATGTGCACCGTCGTCAAAGGCAGATAGGAAGTTTGGTTCATGGACAGACCAAGCATAAAGTTTGTCTACTATCTTGAAGATTTATATGGTCAAGTCCATACAGGTACTTAGCAAATGTAGGTCATTCTGCAAATTGAAAAAAGGAAAGAGTACATATCAAGACGATATCATCGACAAAAAAGAGAAAAGAATCGTTCAAAAGCATAGAACTCTACTCTCATACGAAGGATAATATACCAGTGATGGGAAAAACTGCATCATGTTGGAACATTAGACGAGTGTCTTATGACATGTAGGGAGTACAAAACAGCCCAATTCTTAACCCCGAACCCTCAGGAGATCTCTTTTAGTCGCCTATACCTGCAGGGAAAATACATCGAGTATTCTTACCCGATAAGGCCCGCTACGGGAAAATATCTCGTGGAAAAAAATCAACTCATTTGGTACATACTGTACCGTATTTGCTGAACATCAAACGAGTAGACAAAAAGACAATGCCACCATCCAATATACAGCCGGCTGCACCCCTCGTGGAAAGAGCCAGGACATCATCAACTGAAATAAGAGTATGCACTGTATGTACCAACTCATAAGCAGAGAAACCTGGGAGACGACAACAAACACGGATTCTGCAGATACATCAGTGTCGCCTGGGGGAGACACGGGACAACATGCTAAGGAAAGTCAACTGCCTAAAAAGGCTAATGACTGTAGCTGGATGGAAACTGTGGTCGGCCTGCTCTAGCTGCAGCAGAAATGATTATGAAGTTGGTGAGTTGGATGCATACTGATACATGCAATTGGCATATATTTTTTTTTCAATATTATAAAAAAATCAAGGAAGAGATCAAGTATTTGGGTTTAACATTTCAAAAAGGGTATTAGACCACATGGTATTAGACCAAATGGGTTATTATTAGACCAAATGGAATTAGACCAAAGGATATTAGACTAATGGATATTAGACCAAATGGAATTCGCCAGGATGGATATTAGACCCATTGGGGTAATTAGACCAAATGGGTATTAGACAAATGGATATTAGACAAGGTGGCTCTTAGACCAAGTGGGATTTAGACCAAATGGATATTAGACCAGTTGAGTTGGATATTAGACCAAATGGATATTAGACCCACTGAAGGATATTAGACGAAATGGATATTAGACAAAAATGGTAATTGGACAAAATGGCTGTTTGTGGTTATTAGACAAAATGGCAATAGACGAAGGGGTATTAGACGAGATGGGGATTAGACAATGGATATTAGACATTCTGGTTGGTTAGATAAATGGATGTTAGACTTAATGCATGAGACAAATCTGTAGTAGGACAATATGGGTTTAGACGAATTGCAGTTAGACCAAATGGCTATTAGACCAAAGGGGATAAGACCAAATGGCAATAAAACCAGCTTCGCGTAGGTAAGATGCGAAAAAATAGAAAACTTTTATTGATACCTCACGAATTTAATTTCGATCTTTGGGGTAGATACCTGATGTTTCGAATTCCATTTCAGATGTTCCTAGAAAAAAAAAAGAATAAGTTAATGTGAGTAAAAAGCATGCGAATTAGGAGTAAGGAGATAAGTGTGTCAAGGCGCGCTCGTCATGTTATGGGATCATAATTAAAGGTTGCAAAGAGAGATTTTGAAGCCACCCAAATTTGGTCAGAATAGTTAATTCAGTAATTAGACGCGAAAATCGATTCTTACCTTGTATGGACTACAGAATGTCTTAAAAAAGAGGAAAACAAGTGATTTTGATTTGCTTATATTTCAATACAAAACTTAGGATGAATTTCGTATTGCTCCTATATGAAATTAGAAATTTCAAAATTTTTGTACCAAAGAAACATTTCTCAGCTTAATCCTTTCAGATGGGGATATTTTTGATGGAAAAATTTACATCAGGGCAAAAATCAGTACTTTTGATTTTTTTTAAGGACACCTGATATGTGAGATCTCTCGTTGCACCTATTAACTACATCTACAACCCCATACACTTATAGATTATGGGGTAAGCTCGGTGTCGATTCCAAATGAATAATCAGAAAAAACATAGAGATTTTACAAATTGTAAGTTGTCTTATTTTGAGAGCACGTGTGATCCAGTAAATTGAAAGTAGTGGGTTCGAGTCCACTGCGACCAACGTGTTGTGCACTTGGCCAAGGCACTTTATTTCGTTTTCCTCGTCGACCCAAGCGATATTCAGGTAGCTGCTATAGGGAATATTACAATCTAAGTGCTGGTATGATGGTGTGCTTGGCCAGCTGCGGGCCCAGGTGAGGTGAAATGATTGTGACGATTTCCTGATGGCAGCAGGCAGCAGTTCTTTGAATCCTCTGGAAAGGACACTATACAGATGTCATTTGTATTATTATATTATTATTAGAGCCTTCAAAGTGCACTTTTTTAAACCTGGGCCAATATTTGGAGGGTCATAAGTCTAAATGTCAGCACAAGTTTATTCTTCAACGTTTGATGGTTTTGATTTTCTTTATTTGGCAGAGATACGGGCATTATTCGACCCCAAATATAAAGGTAAGGTCAGACATTAGGCCCAACTTTCAAATGTTTCAGATATAATAAGTCATTGATGAATGTCTCTGGAAAGCTTTGAAAAACATTTCATCCTTTTGTGCCATATGTAATGCTGAGGCCTGGAAAACAGGAACAGATTAGCAAAATAAAACCAACATCTGCGATTGAAAATCTCCTTGCTTTTGTAGGGGTGCCATAAGTTTATCATTAATTGTAATAAAGAATTCAGTATGGCCCTCGTTGTTCCAGTAATATCTAAAACAATACTTTTATTCGTATAATAATAGCGTCTTCCTCTTAAAGCAAATACGCTGACATAGTTTTATCTTTTGAGATCTTACCATTTACGTATGACGGACACTCTCCCCGCAACTCAGTGATGGCAAATATAGGAACTACAAAGGCAATTGCGCCACCTTGGATAATCGGAAGTCTATCGAAATATCAAAACGACACTCATGTGCTAAAAAAGGCAAACATATTGCCCATTTTCTTTACAGCTAGACAATCATTTTATGGATTGCGAACCGATTTAGAAGTGAAAACGATTGGAAGGTTTAAAGAAGAGACACTGGCACATTTGAAAAAATAGTGCGCCCTCACCGTTTTTCAATTGATATTTTGCATGGTTGCAAAGCTTTTGTATTACATTACCCGATTGTGACCAAATCAAGAACCCTTATAAGTAAATAGACCGATTTTTTTAATTAATGTCGGCCGGTCGAACATTTATTCAGCAAACGGACGGGAACCGGCGTTTAAAAAAACAGAAAACCACGCGCCGAAGGCTGATTCCCACGGCTTACTGTATTTGGCGAAAACGACCGAAACAGAAATCACAGTGGATTTATCACGCTTTATTCCGTCATGCATGCATAACTTGCATAACGGAATAAACAAAGCGTTGTAATACCAATGGGGAGTTCTGTTTCGTTTCGTTTCGTAGAATACAGTAAGCGATTCCCCACGGCATGAACCCTGTTTGACCGGTTTGTTGACTTTGTGGTTTACTATTCATGAGTACAAGTTATAATAAACATATCTGGTGAGATGATTGAAGGTACGGAAAAATTAAGGCTCAAATTACCTATATGTTTTGGGGTAAATTATTTTTTATATGTTAAAATATATCTCTATCTTCCCAGCCGAGACTATCATTTGGATCAAATTAAAGAAATGACCTGGCAGGATAAGCCGAGAGTAGCGCCTTCAGTTTTGACATTGAGTTAACTGGTACCATTTTCAAACTTTAAAGTGAAAGTTTCAGATCCGAACTTGAACAAAACACACGAATGTTCATATTTTGAAGACAAAGAAAAAATGGCCTTTTAGAGGGAATTTTAAATGTAGGCTGCATGGGAAATCAAATTATTTTCGTTATACACCTCTTCCCACAAGGAACTGGAAAGAGAGAAATTGCTGCTGTGGTATTGAAATATATATCTACTGTAGTTGCTTCTGGGGGGGGGGGGTTGTTTCATTTAAACAATTTCTCAATCGAGGGTGAATAATAAAAATAGAAAAGGAAGAGCATAAACACTATGAACTAGTAAAATCACAATTACCATGGCACAGTTCAATACCTTTCATTCACCATTGTGTTGAGCAAATACACCCACTGTATTTTAGTATGATTTATGATACCCAGGACATGCATGGTCAGTTTTTGTTTACATGTGCCCATCCAAGGCTACTGAACTGAGCCTTGGGGTAGATTAGCATGCCTTAACCGCATAGTGAAGCATTCAATCATTCATGTTTGACCTCCCCAATATATTCCAAAGCATAACAGCTTTGTGTTTACTCTACCAGAACAAAGTACACTGTATACCAGAACTCATTTGTATTGTTATTCATGAACAAAACTTTGCACAAAATTTTCCCTGAGCTCTGAACCATGGCAAAATGACCATTTCTGTTATAGTAACTGATCATCAATGAAAGACCTGTTGCATAATATCATGAATATAAATCTCAAGTGAGATTTTGAAGTATATTATTTCTAATTGTGGGCGTTCTTCTTAGAACTCAACCCCCCTTCCAATTTGGAGTTTTTTCATGTTTTATCTTGTTATGGCAATTTTAGAGGAAAGCATGACTACCTCATGAAAACCGAGTCTTATGTACACGCGATATTGCAAAATGACAATTCATCAGCCTACACACCATTTACGCTCCCATAGAATCTGTACTGCTGGGACACAGCGCCACCAATTCCGTTTCCGCATCGCTAATTGGCCGGCTATTCTTAGACATGCGCTACGTCATGGGACTCCCTAGCAGCCAGACGCTGTGTTAAAGGCTCTGCGATTAGCTGAACAAGGAATGAAAAAACGGTTTCGCGGTACCTTGGATATCGTGAAAACGACGCATCAGGTGGTCGATCTGATGTTAGAAATGGGATCCTGACAAAAAAGACCAATTAGCTCACTAGTTTTTGTAAGCATGGCGTATGGCATGACTTGACAGCAGCAATCGAGAATTGAGCCAGCTAATAAGGTAAGAATTGTTCACGTATTTTTCACGTTTTTTCGTCTTTTACCAAATATAAACATATATTATAAACTAGTCAGCTAACTAGACAATTTAGTTAGGAATATTTTGGTGCGTAAATCGTTACGATAGGCCAAGTATTTTGCGCAATATCCAGTGTACAAAAAATGCAAATCAACGCTATTTGACCGGGTCCGAATATGTTAACAAGTTGTTGTGTACGTGTCAGCCACTTGGGTAGACGTTTCATATAGAAGTCCCATTGATGCAAATGAGGTATTACAATTGATTCCGCCATGCGCTGTATGGCGTTGTGCAGTAGCGCTTGACGGAATGAAAAGCAATACCTCATTTGCATCAATGGGACTTCTATATGAAACGTCTACCGCCACTGGGGCATGTTACCGTCGAAAAACTTGTGAAATCCCTAGCGCAGTGAAGATTTGCCAAGGTCGCGTGGCTCAAATTACTTTCTGACCGTAATTTAACAATGAGCGGCGCTGTGTGCCAAGACGACACGTAAATGGTGTGCCTAGTTACAACTATTGAGGGCGCTTCTCTCTGCTTATCCTGCCAGGTCCTTTCATATTTTGTGAAAATGTGCCCGTGCCGCTTTAATGCTTTTTCATATTTTGGTAGCCGGTTAGAAATCATTAATCTAAACCACATTGCCGTTTGCTTATTAAGTTACAACAATGGCAGTTCAAAATCGCCTCTTCTTGATTTAGGAAAATGTACCAGCCCCCCCCCCCATTTATGACTGCCATTGCCTACCTAACACCAAAGGTAGTCTGCAACAACGTTACAAGACCACAGACGAAAAAGGACGTCGCTAGTAAACGGCTTATTGCAACTGGATTCTCCTCCATACACAAACGCTGTGCCACAAGAAGTGACAATGAGATGACGCCGCCAAACATTGTCAAGAAGTGCTGTAAATGGTGCAAAATAAGTTTTAAAAGAAGCAAATAAGAGAGGTTTGACAATGACATGAATAATAAAAATACAATCTATTCCTAAGTTAGGCAGGCAGGCAGATAATAATAATTGAAACATGAACGTAAGGCAGACTTGTATTGTTTGTGCATTTGATACAGATCGCGCTATTGTGATAATGATGAAGATGGCTTATTAGTCCGGGGGAATTGTGATGGGCGCAGGGTGGAAATGGAGTATAGACTTTTCTATTGATCGATTAAAGCAATATTAGCACATTTTTTGAAGAACGCCCCCAATTTTTCAACAAATTTGAGATTTTTACACGGTTGCATTGGTAACCGACTAGTAAACTATACCTGTGAATGGTTAAGCTCGAAAATGTCTGTGTGTCACAAACGAAGGAATTTTGTAATTATTATCGGGATCCCGATAATAATTCAACGTCTGCTGGAAACGGCCTTCCGATGTGAAATAGCCGGGAAATAGCGCCATGTACGTGTATACGCTCATCCATTACTTGTTTTATCGGTTCAGGCAAGTCAAGTCAGAGGTTATTTTCTCGAGGTGGCACTATTTCATCATGGACGGACATAATCGTAGCATTACCACTGAATCAAAGGAAATCGCCGGATAAGAAATGGAGGAGGCCCTCTATAATATTCATAGTTATAGTTCATCTTCAATTTTGACTTGGTGTTTTACAACTACTATATCATGTATGCAAGGTGTTTTTATCCTCAAAATATACTTGTATCAAGAAAAAATGAGAAAAGTCTGAGAAACTTCAGGGGCATGCTCTCTGGAAAAAGCAAAGCTTAGAGCATGCCTCCATTGCAACGACCAGTTATGATTTAAATGAAGAAACAGGTAGACGTTCCATAGCTGCCCTTTGTTATGGAGCTTGTAAATGATGCCTAGATAGATCTTTTGTCCTTCATAAGCTACACAGAGGCTACACCAGGCAGCCCTTTATAACAATACCCAGATACCTATTAGCTTATGCAAAGAGTACTAAAGTCGTGTCCACACGGTCGGTCTTAAGTCACTTAACTCTGGTCGGTATTAACGTCGGACTTAAAGTTGCCGTGTGGACGCGCACTCATCGGATCAGAACAAATGGCAATAAACCAGCTTCGGTAGGTCAGATCGAAAACAAATACAATTTTATTGATACCTCACGAATTCTAATTTTCGTCTTCTTTGGGTGTAGATCTGGATGTTTCGAATTCCTTTCAGATGTTCCTGTAGAAC
Organism: Ophioderma brevispina; assembly: GCA_023653785.1. NCBI lineage: Eukaryota > Metazoa > Echinodermata > Ophiuroidea > Amphilepidida > Ophiodermatidae > Ophioderma > Ophioderma brevispina. The sequence continues at coordinate 41,837 of JAMKCH010071584.1, forward strand.
AAAAAAAATAATAATTAATGTGAGTTAAAAGCTGCGAATTAGAGGAAGGCAGAAAGTGTGTCCACCGGCGCGAACAAATCGTTCATGTTATGGGCTCATAATAAAGGTGCAACGAGAGATTTTGAAGCACCCAAAATTTGGGGTAATAATAGTAATTTTCATATAGATTATGACACTCAATCGATTTCTTACACTGTGTAGTGGACTACAGAAAATGTATTAAAAGAGAGAAAACAAGTCGTGATTTTGATTTGCTTATAGTTCAATACAAAATTAGGATGAATATCGTACTTGCTCCTATATAAATTAGAAATTCAAAACTTTTTGTACAAAGAAACAGTTCTCAGCTTCATCCCTTTTCAGATGGGGATATTTTTGATGGAAAAATACATCAGGGCAAAAAATCAGTACAAACTTTTGATTTTACGGACACCTGATAGGGATCTCTCGTTGCACCTTAAATACATCTACAACACCATAACTTATATATTATGGGGTAATCTTCGGTGTAGATTCCAAATGAAATCATCAGAAAAAACATAGGATTTTTACAAATTGAAGTTGGCTATTGAGAGCAGGTGATCCGTAAAGGAAAGTAGGTGGGTTCGAGTCATGGCCCAACGTGTGTGCACTTGGCCAAGGCTACTTTATTTCGTTTTCCTCGTAGACACAAGCGATATTCAGGTAGCTGCTATAGGGAATATTACAATCGAAGTGATTGTATGATGGTGTGCTTGGCCAGCTGAGGGCCGGTGAGGTTGAAATGATTGGGACGATATCCTGATGGCAGCAGGCCGCAGTTCTTTGAATCCTCTGGAAGGACAATATACAGATGTTCATTTGTATTATTATATTATACTTAGAGCCTTCAAACCAGGCACCTTTTTAAACAGGGGCCAATTTTGAGGGTCATAAGTCTAAAGTCAGCACAAGGTTCTCGCAACGTTTGATGGTTTTGATTTTCTTTATTTGGCAGAGATACGGGCATTATTCGACCCCAAATATAAAGGTAAGGTCAGACATTAGGACCAACTTTCAAATGGTTTCGATATAATACGTCCTGATGAATGTCTCTGGAAAGTTTTGAAAAACATTCATGCCTTTTGTGCATAGTAATGGATGGAGCCTGGAAAACAGGAACAGATAGCAAATCAAACCAGCATTGCCGATTGAAAATCTCTTGCTTTGTAGGGGTGCCATAGTTATCATTAATTGTGGTAAATAAAGAAGTCAGTATACCCTCGTTGTTCCAGTAATATCTAAAACAATACTTTCTTCGTATACTAATAGCGTCGTCCTCTTAAGCAAAATACGCTGCCATAGTTTATCTTTTGAGATCTTACCATTTACGTATGACGGACACTCCCCGCACTCAGTGATGGCAAATAAGGAACTACAAAGGCAATTGCGCCACCTTGGATAATCGGAAAGCTATCGAAATATCAAAACGAATACTAAATGTGATAAAGGCAAACATATGCAATTTTCTTACACGACAATCAATTTATGGATTGCGAACCGATTAGAAGTGAAAAAATATTTGAAAAGGTTTAACGAGACACTGGCAAATTTGAAAAATAGTTGCGGCCCTCACGTTTTCAAACTTGATACTTTTGAAGGGTTGCAAAGTGCTGTGATACATTAGCCATATTTGTGACCAAATAGCACCTATAAGTAAAATAGACCGATTTTTTTTAATTAATGTCGCCGGCGACAGTTATTCAGCAAAAGACGGAAATGGCGTTTTAACACAAGAACACACGCGCCGAAGGGCTGATTCCCACGGCTTACTGTATTTTGCGAAACGCGACACAGAAACGCGAAAAAAAGATAATAAAAATGATGAATATTTAAACGCGTACGCTTTAGTCGTCACATCACATCAGCATGCGTAAAGTTTGGCAAAACGGACTAAAATTTAAAATTTTAATTTAATATTAAATAAAGCAGCGTTTTGTAATCCATGGGAGTCTGTTCGTTCGTTTCGTCAAATACAGTAAGGCCGTTCCCACGGCATGAACCTGTGGTCCGGTCTGTGACCCCTTTGTCTGGTTTTCTATCAAGGAGTACAAGTTATTAATAAACATATTGGTGATGGAAGCTACGGTAAATTAAAGACTACAAGTACCTATTGTTTTGGGTAAAGTATTTTTATATGTAAAAATATCTCTACATATTATATGTAAAATAGATCAAATTAAAGAAATGACCTGGCAGGATAGGCAGAGAGAAGCGCACTCAGTTTGAATTGGAGTTAAACTGGTACCCATTTCACACTTAAATGTGAGTTTTCAGATCCGACACTTTGAAAAACACGGAACGAAATGTCATATATGAAGAAAATGCACTTTTAGAGGAATTTTAAAGTAGGCTTGCAATGGCGAATTCAATTTTTGATGATAAAACGTTTCCCCCAAGAATGGAAAGAGCCTATTATGTGATGTGTATTGAACATAGATCTACCCTGTAAGTTGCTTTCTGGGGGGGGGAACGGGTTCATTTTAAACAATTCTCCATCGAGGTGAATAAATAGAAAGGAAGAGATATTAAACAATATGAGCTAGTAAAATCACAATTACCATGGCACAGTCAATACCTTTAAGTCACCATTGAGTTGAGCAAAATTAAACCCAGCTGTATTTTTAGTATGATTTATGCTACCCAATGACATGATGGCAGGTTTTGTTTTACATGTGCCCATACACGGCTACTGAACTGAGCCTTGGGGTAGATTAGCATGCCTTAACCGCATAGTGAAGCATTCAATCATTCATGTTTGGACCTCCCCAATATTATTCCAAAGCATAACGCTTTGTGCTTACTCTCAGAACAAATTAACAATGTATAACAGAATCCATTGGAGTGTTATTCATAACAAAAACTTGCACAAAATTTCCTGAGCTATGAAACCATGGCAAATGACCACTTCTGTTTTAGTAACTGATCATCAAGAAAGACTGTTGCATAACTCAGGAATATAACTCTAAGTGCGAATTGAAGTATATTATTAAATTGTGGGGCGTTTTCTTAGAACTCAAACCCCCCCCCCCTTCCACATTTGGAGTTTGTATGTTTAGATTGTTATGGCAATTTTAGAGGAAGCATGACTACCTCATGAAAACCGAGTTCTTATGTAACGGCGCGTATTGCAAAATTAAATGCAATTTAATCAGCTACACACCATTTACGCTCCCATTAGAAACTGTACTGCTGGGACCCAGCGCCACCAATTCCGTTTTCGCATCGCTAATGGCGGAGATATAGACATGCGCTACGTCATGGGAATCCCTAGCAGCAGACGCTGTGTTAAAGCTCTGCGATTAGTGAACAGGAATGAAAAAACACGTTTCGAGGTTACCTTGGATATAGCGAAACCGACGCATCAGGTGGTTTCGATAGGATCGTTGTTAGAAACTTAGAAAAGAAACCATGATAGTAGACCACCCCCACGTGAGATAAGAAGAATGTAAGGAAAAAAATTTACAAACAGAAAACGACAACGTCGGGTGGTTGCGGACAAAAGAACTTAGATAGATATTTAGTAACTATTTAATGGGGGAACATGGCGAAACTGGGGCTGCGTGTAGGAAATGCTTGAGATGACGTTGTTAGATAATGGGAGAAGGAGGAAGATAGAAAATGGTAGAATGAGAAAGAATAGATAGAAAGAAGTTTAGAAAAGATAGAAATTTTGAAATAGAAAAGGAAAGAAATGGGGTTAGTAGGAAATCTAGGTAAAATGTTTTAGGTGAGAAAATACGAAATGGGGACAGAAGAAACTAGAAAAGAAAATAGGAAACAAGAAAGAGAAATGGGTTTTTGGAGATTTAGAAAATGGGATCCTGACAAAAAAAGACCATTAGCTCACTAGTTTTTTGTAGCATGGCGTATGGCATGACTTGACAGCACCAATCGAGAATTGAGCCAATTGAAAAGGTAAGAAGTGTTCACGTATTTTCACAGTTTTTCGTTTTTTACCAAATATAAACAATATTTATAAACTAGTCAGCTAACTAGACAATTACCGTTAGGAATATGTGGTGGCGTAAATCGTTACGATAGGCCAAGTATTTGCGCAAACCAGTGTACAAAAAAATGCAAAAGCAACGGTATTGACGGGTCCGAATATGTTAACAGGGGTTTGTGTAAGTGTCAGCCATGGGAGCGTTTCATATAGAAAGTCCATTGATGCAAATGAGGTATTACAATTGATTCGCCATGAGATGTATGGCGTGTGCCGTAGCGCTTGACGGAATGAAAAGCAATACCTCATTTGCATCAATGCGGACTGCTATATGAAAAGTCTACCGCCACATGGGGCATGTTGACCGTCGCAAACTTGTTGAATCACTAGCGCAGTGAAGAATTTGCACAGGTCGCGTGGGTCAAATTACTTTCTGACCTTAATTTAACAATGAGCGCGCTGTGTGCCAAGACGGAACGTAAATGGTGTGCCTAGTTACAACTATTGAGGGCGATTCTCTGGTGATGCTTATCATGCCGGTCCTTCATATTTGTGAAAATGTGCACGTGGCCGCTTTAATGCTGTTTCCTATTTGGGAGCGGTGTAGAAATCATTAATTCCTATACACCATGCCGTTTGATTATTTAAGGTACAACACTGGCAGTTAAAAATCGCCTCTTCTTGATTGGAAAATGTATCGCCCCCACCCATTTTATGAATGCCATTGCCTACCTACACAAAGTAGGTATGCAACAACGTTACAAAGGACCACAGACGAAAACGGACCGCGTCGCTAGTAAAAGGATTATTGCAACTGATTCTCCTCCATACACAAACGCTGTGCCACAAGAAGTGACAATGAGATGAGCCGCCAAACATTGTCAAGAAGTGCGTAAATGGTGCAAAATAAGTTGTAAAAGAAAGACACTAAGAGAGGTTGACAATGACATGAATAATTACTAAAAAATACAATCTATTCCTAAGTTAGGAAGGCAGGCAGGTAATAATAAGGAAACTGACCGTAAGGCAGACTTGTATGTTTGTGCATTTGATACCGATAGCGCTATTGTGATAATATGAAGATGGGGAATTGTGATGGGCGGCAGGGTGGAATGAAGGGTGGAAATGGAGTATAGACTTTTTCTATTGATCGATTAATTTTTAAAGCAATTGTTAGCACATTTTTGAAGAACGCCCCCAATTTTCAACAAAAGGACAATACGAAGGATAAGGAAGGGAGGACGCCCTCTTGTTAGTTTCATGAGAGCAGTGAAACTTCGTGAAAATTTTCGCATTTTAAAGGGACAGGTCAAAGTTTAACTTGCCGGTTTTCAAAAAATCAAACTTTACATAAATTCCCCGTTAAAATACGGTTTATGTTAAAATTATAATACAGGCTCAATGGGTAATTGAATTTCCAAATATGTAACCCTTTCCCCCCCAAGAACCACGTTGACAGCTTTGCAAGGATGTGCGTATATTATTTAGCAACATATCTATGAGTGGCTTTGGTTCTTGGGGGGGGGGGGGAGGTGGAGTGAGACAGACATCATTATTGAATTTTTGTTTTCTGGGGGACCTGAACACTAAATGGAAAAATTGAGCCATCAACAACAAACAACTGATTAACATCACATACCACACCACCTCATATGTGGTTAAGGCATGCTAATCTATCAAGGGCTCAGTTCAGAAGCTTTGGATGGGCAATTTGAAACAGCTGGCCATTGCATATCGGGTATCATAAACATACTAAAATACCAATGTGATTGATTGTTCAATACAATGGTGAATGAAAGCTATTGAACTGTGCCATGGGAAATTGTGATTTTATTAGATCATAGTGCTAGCTAGCTTGGCTCATGATATAAATAGCGCGGGTCATGGGCCATGCTTTGATGCGGGCCATGGTGTAGTATTCCAGAGTATGCTTGTGTGAGACAGTTATATAATCCAAATCTCGAGCATAAGCTAATGGGGATTTGGTTTGTTTATATTCAGGGCTTGCCTCCGTGAGCCTCTTTGTAGCTTTTAAAGGACAAAGGCATGTTAAGACGTCCCCTTACAAGCTCCCCAAGCACAAAAGGGCAGCTATGCAACATTTAATGGTTCTTCATTTAAGTAATATAATGGTCATTGAATGAGGAATACTCTAAGCTTTGCTTGTTCCAGAGCGCATGCCTGAAGTTTCTCAGACTTTCTCATTTTTGCTGATACAGTGTATTTTGGGGATAAAAAAACACATTGAGTACATGTTAAAGTAGTGGTAAAACACCAACTCAAAACTTGATGTGAAATATCTATTATGATTATAAGGCCTCCTTCTACCCTTATCGGCGATTGCCTTTGAGATTTACACGGTTGCATTGGTAACCGACTAGTAAACTTTACATGTGTGAATGGTTAAGCTCGCCAATGTCTGGGTGTCCACAAACGAAGGAATTTTGTAATTATTAGTGGGGTCCCATAATAATTCAACGTCTGCTTGTTGGAAACGGGCTTCCGAGTGAAATAGCCGGGAACTAGCGCCGTACGGGTATACGCTAATTCATTAGTTGTTTTTCGGTTCAGGCAGTAAAGTCAGAGTTTATTTTCTCGAGTCGGCACTATTTCATCTGGACGGAAACATAAACGTAGCATTACCACTGAATCAAAGGAAATCGCCGGATAAGAAATGGAGGAGGCCAGCTATACTAATCATAGTTATAGTTATCTTCATTGGACTTGGTGTTGTACAACTAATATACATGTATGCAAGGTTGTTATGATCCTCCCCAAAATATATTGTATCAAGAACAAAAACATGAGAGAAAAGTTGAGAAAACATCAGGGCATGCTCTCTGGAAAAAGCAAAGCTTAGAGCATTGCCTCATTGCAACGACCAGTATGATTTAAATTAAGAAACAGGGAGACGTTGCATAGCTGCCCTGTGTTATGGAGCTTGTAAATGATGCCCAGATAGATCTTTGGCCTTCATAAGGCTACACAGAGGCTACAAGGAGCCCTTTAAACCATAACCAGCTACCTTTAGCTATGCAAAGAGTAATAAAAGTCGTAGGTCCAACGGTCGGACGTCAGGCGCCGTTATTCCAGAGAATTGCCCTCAGGCCGCGAGACAGGCCGCTCACGACATTCGTCGCCATGTTCGATCGGTATTATGGCAAGAGATGTTCTCTCAATTCAAAGTCATCGTGGTGTTAATTAAATTGAAGTAAGGGAGAAACATCGCTCGGGCTGCTAGCCATAAAAAACCAGGAGTAACGGGGCCAAACAATACCCTACCAATTAGCAGTATAGATCGATCAATAAACCACTTGTCAAATCTGCGTGCTGGGCCGACGGAGGGTGTATGCTCACAAACTTGTATGAATGGGGAATGGACCAAAGCAGCAGTTCTTTTTTTTTTCTTCTGCTTTAATTACTACAGTATTTTTTTTATTTTTTTTATTTTTTGACAAAAAATCCTAATTTAGACCGTCGCCATGGGTTGTTTAACAGTTAAAAGGAAATCTTTGAAGAAAAATCGGCATATTTTTATATGTTCCAAGGAATATTTTTATTCAAAACCCGATGGAGCTAGAGAATCAACTCAACTGTAAGTTTTTTTTTTTAAATTAGATATTAATAGGCTCCAAAGGAACCACCCGTGATCGACCCACACCAAAAGCGCCCAAATCGGTTTGTACATGTGTTGCAGTCTATATTGCTGTACTCAAATTGATACATTTGGGTTGCGAGTTTCACATTGAAGAGGCTTGACCACCATCGTCTGGGAATTTGGGTGGTATTTAGAAAAAACCACGCGGCTAGCCCAATTAGCTACAATATCAAGCGTTTGCTTGTACACACCTTGCGTTCTTAAAGATTGCATTTTCTATAAAGCGAGAAGTCGCATAAGGGTATGAGTTGACTTTATATAACACTGAGAGAAACACATATCACACAAATCTTGAAGTCCTAGTCGTTGTTTTTATCATATTTTATTGGCTTTCACAAAAACCGCCATATCGTAGTTATGTAACATTCACAAGTTTAAAAATCATACTTACATAACTCAAATGTCTCCCACATTACATATGTTGTTATATGAACATTTTGTAGGTTTTTTGGCGAATTTGGCATAATTACTTGTCAATAGTGTGTCGCAAATCCACAAAGTTTAAAAATGTGAGGTCACTTAATGATTTATAATTATGGTTTTTTTTCTCAAACTTAAACATATTCTGTGTTAACATAGTGTAGTATTTCCAAATCGCACCATTCATCGTTTTAATAGAGTTCTTTTCGGAGGGGGTTCTATTTTGCAAGATCGCAAAATAAACGATTTTTACACCTAAGAGATCTATTGATGGTATCGTATCTCTATCGTTTCATAATAAACAGAGGTTTGTCGCATAGTGATCTAATTCACATGCATACGATGTATTGTCATCTGCGTGTATTTTGCAATCTACGTTATTATAGTGTCAAATACAGACTTGTAACTTTGGTGGGGACTTAATTAAGAGCTTAAAATTGAGTTTTTACATTTGCAGTTATGTTAAATGTAATCCCATAATTGTTTTTTTCACAACATAAGGATAACTGTTTCTTATTGTTTCATGGCTTAGCCATGGAATGTCTGGGGGGGGTCGATTTCCAATGATGAAATTCTCTGGAAAAAAGTGTTTTGTAAAAATACGACAATCCTTTTATCCCAAATGTAATGCTATCAAAAGTCAGGATAGATTATTTAAAAATTGGTAGCAACAAATACAAAACAAGTGTTATGTAAAATTACGACATATTGTTTTATCCCCAATGTAAAATTATACTCAAACATCCGTGTAGTACTTACATGTAGCAACAAGGCGTACAATTTAAACCAAAAGTCAAACCAAAATAAATTTGTTCCAACAAAGGTCACATCGTTTTAGGAACGATCCACGAACATTTTAGCTATTGTGTCTGTTTGGTTATTGTTTTGTTTGTTTTCTGGTTTGTTCGTCTTTGAATGCAATCAGTATGATAAAGTAATTACAGTCAATATCAGAGAAGAGGCAGATGTACATGTGTTAGGCTATGAATACCCCTTTATACGCCAACCGGCAGTGCCCATGAAAAAAAAAAACATTTTCTTACGGGGACTGTAATTCCCATCACCTTATCATATTAGGGCGACAAACCCAATAACCAATATATCTCTCTTAATTATTAGCATTAAACGGAGGGGGAGGAAAAATCTGAATTGTGATTACATTTTTTAAGTACTCGTAGATTGATATTTCCTGCATTTGATTTGGGATAGGACATTTTGATGAATTCTAATTGAAAGGTTCAAAGTGCACACTTCCAGAACCCATTGGCAGCATTGTAACAACATATACCGTGTTCAAAAGTACGTTCCTCTCCCCTTAAGGAACCATTTTTAATCGGATTTAAATAAACTTACAAAGTATAATTGGATTAAGTATTATTTCAAAACTAATGGAATGTATATTACGTTATTTATTAAAGTTAGTCTTTCCTTGATGGTCGATAATCTTCGAAACACACGCTCTAACACAGTTCCCGTCATCCACAGCGCGAGATAATCATTATTATTTGTCTAACGCTTTCCTACAAGCTGGGCTTGATTGTGAGTTGTTCTATGGTTTTGGAATAGGGGGGTCTCAAAAACTTTGCTTTCAATGCAGGACCACCAACTTTCTCTTATTGGTTTTACCTTACTTTTCCATCCGAGCAGTCTCTCTATCGGTTTCCAAGTTCATTGTTTTTGTTCTTTATCCCCGGTTTGTTTGGAGACCTTTAAATTCGTCAAAATGTACAAAATCAGTCAAAAAACATAAATCAAATATGAGATTTTCTAAGCTTTCACGCTGAGGGTATTGCCACCTTGTCAACCAGGGCCATATTTAACTAGCGGAGGTACTTCCGAATTGTGGTGCGTCAGAGAAATTGGGGCATTAGGGCGGAACGAAAACTTTTGAAACACGGTATACATGATATGTGTCGTGGCCTACAGCATATTTCTTAAAAGTATAGAGCACATCTTGCCATCAAATTCTGAATATAAGCTAAATATACTCAAAACTACTTGCATTTTTTCCTGTGTTTGCCTTTGTGCTCGCCTTTATTTTTTACGTTAAACAGTTATCGTTATTCCTGGGACGGGTTTATCATGTACGGCCTCCCCAGACAAACCTAGTAATAACATAAACATTGTAAAACTAAGTCAAGTGGTGGTTGGTGACGTGACTTGAGAAAGGTCCCGTCGTGTGGAACTCGCTATAGCATTGTTTGGTAGCACAAAAGAAACGGGGGGTTAGTGTAGGTAGTTAATTGGTTATTGGAAATAAAGCAAGTTAGAGGGTCGGAGAGAAGTTCGCTTACTTCTCAGTGAAAGAGCAGGTCGGAAAAAGATCTTCTCTAGAGGATGTTCGCGCTAATGCAAGGAGAGAAGTTCTCCGCCCGAGCGAATATGTGTGGGCGAATGTCTCTCGGCTGAGAGCAATTATATGGGAACGGCGCCCTAATCACTACCCTCTGGTCGGTATAAACGTCGGACTTAAAGTTGCCGTTTGGACGCGCACTGATCGGATGCCCAAATCCTGTCTGTATATTACATCGGACTTAAATTGGTCGTGTGACGCGATCTACTTTTTAGCGCTTGTAGATCCGACACTAACTTTAAGTCCCTTAAGCTTAGTTCCGGTACTAAGCTGACCGTAAATGGTCCTGGGAACTGGCATCGTAGTTATAAACTTTCACAGCAAGAATGTTAGAAAATGATTAAAATATGAAAGCAATATGTGAAAATACATCGTTTTACTTATCGAAATCTGTTTTTATTCATGCACAGGAACCTAAAAACCGTTGAAAAAATACTCTCACATGACCATTTAAATGGTATATATGAAAATCAATTCCTTTTGGAGAAAATGATCTTTCTCTTGCCATACAAATACAAAAGTAATGTTCCGTTCGTGATGAAAGTTTCCGCTCTGTCCCATTATTTTCAATTTTGGTGAAGTCCCCTTTTTGATTTAAGTTTAAACTTTCACGTTAGTGCAGGGCACGATTGTCACGTCGTTTTTTTTCTAATTTTCTGACCTTGCAAGGAATACAACCACTTTCTAACATTTTCTTTGTCATCACGTAGTGACCACTGTTTTGCAATCAAAATGCTAACAACCGTGTGACAGAACTATTTCTGTAGACATTAGTTTCTAATAGTTTTGGGGTTTCCCTAGAATAGATGATGAATAGATTATAATATTAAACAAAACATTACAAAAACTTGAACGTCAAAAATTACGACCAAATTAATTATAGTGAAAAAAGTCCCGTCTGTGATGTTGTTTTTTACACCACCCCCTTGTAACTTTTGGATTAAACATGGATCCAAGACTTGAGATATTAGGGATACTCCTTATGTGATTCAACACAAATCTAAAATTAAATCTTCCCTTGATGCTAACCCTAAACCGATCAAGCTTAACCTTGCTCGAAGAGGACTAGGTAAGAAGACGCCTGTTTTGGTTGTACGTCAAAAACATGCAGAATTCCGAGCTGGCTTCCATCAGGGGCGTACACGCGTAACTAGACCTCTATCCAAGGGTGGGCAAGGACCTTAGATTTCTTTCTCCCTTGCAGTTGATGGGCAAAGATTAATTCTCCCCCGAATCAGTGGCGTATCCAGTGAATTTTTGGAACACTACTGTAGAATTTGGGAAACGTTTAATGTACTCCGCTTCGCTTGCAGGCTGACTTATTATTATTTGAGTCGCAAAAATGGAGACGGTTCAGCCTCTGCTGCTGTAAATCATAAATAACAACCCCGGCTTCTTCCTGGCTCTCCTCTTCCTCTTACTCTTTCCTCCTTTTCCTTTTCCCAGTTTTTTTCTCTCCCTTGCCTTCAAAATTTCTCCCCATTTTTTTCCAAGGGTGCCTGAGTCGCGCCCACATATCTTCGCGGCCCACCCCGACTAACGCTACCGCCACTCCTTTCCGTGCGTTAACTCTTCAGGAAAGAAGAAAATGCCACCGTTAGTTCCGTTCCGAAACGCGTCCACACGTACTTTACTAGTACGGGTGTGAAAGCAGATATAGTCCCGGTGGGAGGGCCATAGTCCGGGGCTCCATAACGATAACGGAATAAAGCCGTGAAACTAATGTTCGTGAAGAGTCACTGAATCGATTGCCCTATTATTTGTTCAGCCATTGTTCCCGTACTATGAGTAACGCTCGGCCATAATTACTTCTCTACAAACAGTATTACTTCTAACACCTGTCTAACTTTATTGACCGGTGTATAAGTAACCATTGTCCGGCGTACTCATAGTCCGGAACAATGGTGAACAATAAGGTAATACGATTCATGATCTTTACGCAACATTCTTTCACGCTTTATTCCGTTATCGTCCTATGGAGCCCGGACTTAGTCCCCGCCGGCCTATATCTGCTTTCACACCGGTGTGAAAGCAGATTAGTCCGGACAATTAACAACCCTTAACACCGGACTTAACCCTGGCTCTTCTCCGCATTCTGTAAGCAAAGTTAGGTCCGATATGAGTTAAACCCGTCCGCGCGTCCACACACATGGCCAATTTAATATCCAACAACTAAAAATAACGATCAATTTTAGGTGTCCGGATAAGTGACTTCTGATTGTCCGACCGCATGTGGAAGGCCTCATTACAATAGTGTACAATAGGCGTGAGGGGAATTAGTGGATTTGTTTTTTTTAATTTCTTCACCATCGGACTTAGTTAATACCGGTAATAACTCACGTGTGGGACACTAACTTCAGATTTGGATTATATAACCGTCTTCACAACCAAGCAAACCCTATTATGCAACACAATGGCCAGCATCTTAATGGCCCTGCGCGCTATTATATCATTAGCAAGTTAACTCTCCTCTCGCTATTAAAAATCGTCATTCACATGACTGACTGAGTCCTTGGTAATTAGCATACCTTATCCCACAGGGGGTATATGGTATATGTTGTTGTTGTTTTTCTTTTTTTGGCAATATCCATTAGTTGTCAGCCCCCCCGAAAACAAAAATGCAATCTGGGGTCTTCCCCCCCCCCCAAGAACCAGAATGGCCACTCATATATTGGTTCTATTAAATATACCGCACATCCTTGCAAAGTGGCATTGTGGTTCTTGGGGGGGTGAGAATTCATATTTGGAATTTTTATACCCATTGAAGCCCTGTAATTATAATTAATAAATAAAAGCGACTTTTTGAGAATTTTAGTAGTAGAATTTTTTTTGAAAACCACGAAAAGGTTAACTTTGAGCACGTCGCTTTTTAATGCGGACATGTTTCAATTCAGACCGTTCTCATGACAACTATAGAGGGCGGCCTTCATTCCTTAATTATCCGCCGCCGGCGATGTCCTTTTGAACACCCTTCAAAATATTGGCTTTGTCCTAATAAACTAAAATCATCGATAGAAAAAGTCTGTCCTCCATTTCGCATTTTCCATCTCAGGTTATGTGCGCTAACTTCCACCATTATCTAAATGATATTTAACGAAAGGAACGAAAATGAAACCGTTACGGCGTTAGCGAGCATTGACTTTACACGCACTTATTCCGTTGTCTTGAGCCTGAACGAATAAACTGCATGTAAAGTCAATGGGTTTCGTTTCGTTGAATTCCATAAGCCGATGAAGATGATGGACGTGAATGATCCCGGCGACGACGAAGACGACTATTATTATTATTATTATTATTAATATTATTATTATGATTATTATTATGCCACAATTTATTGCTCTGCATGATACGTTTCGACATGAACTATGGGGGTTACCCCGCTAGTGGAACTCTCTTAGATACGTGCTTCAGCGAGATGCGTGTGTGCTGCTATTTGAGGAAGCACAACCGCGAGATCGTGTGTCAGCAAGTTGCAAAGTATTATAGACTTTGTGGCTGGTTTGAACTCTATACAGACGACGGCGATCGATCGATCAAAAAGTCAACCGATCACCCGCTAATTGTGAAATACTTTAAATGTTAACAGTCACGGAAAGTGACACCAGTAAGGAAGATCCAAAACTAGTCCACATGAGGCCTAGTAAAACGAGACATCAACTTACGCAAAAATCTACGCAATAGAGTACAAAATATTACTCCTTGTGGGTTCGATAAAGAGTTTCGGCTATCATGTGGAGGAAAAAAAGTCAACGCTTAAAGGCTGACTCAAATTTCCTGAGGAGGGCGCCCTCATTTTCAAAAAAAAAATCGGTTTTTTGCATGTTTACATAGGCTTGTCATATACTAATCACTGTTGAAATTGCTAAGCTTAATAATCACATTCCTTCCATATAGAAATCACAAATCACAACTTTGTTATAAAATTCCGGATCCCGGATTTTTTGTTATACACATACTGGGACGCACTACTACCATAAATGTTACTTTACTGCATTATGCATCAAAACGAAAAATCCGTTCATCTCACATTTTTCGGAATTGTGATTTTAAGGTTACGAACTTTAGTGCTAGTTGACTATTTTTCATTATACAACGAAAATAATATTTCGAAATCTCTGAGTCAGACTTTAACTTTTGTTTAGGATCGAGTAAAAGTTTACTCAAATGTCGGGTCAATGACTCTTTTTTACTAAGTAAAAATACTTTCTTAAAAGGAATAGGAAGCTGCTACTCAACCTTTGTTGAGTCAAGTTCACTGAACAAATGAGCTGTAACATTTTAACTACCAGGAGTAAACTTGACATAGATTGAGCACACTTTTAGAGTGATTATCGGTTATGTGGAAGCTACAACGTATTAATGTTACTTGTAGGTACATATTATGTGCGGCCCAACTCGCGTAATGCTTGTTTTTAGAAAGGTATAACCATTTCAAGTTTGTTTTCATTGTCAACAAATATTGCAAAATATAATTGCATATAGCTTTAAATCAAATGTGGCGAGTAAAAAATGTCGTTACCTGCATTCCCAGCACAACTGTGAGCTGAAAAGGTGGCACGGGCGTCTACGTTGTATAAAATATTGCATGAGAAATGCTGATTGGTTCCTGGAACAACGCCGTTCATGGTCTCATCCGCATTTCCATCTGCCTTTAGGACGACCTTCTCGTCGGCCTTCCGAGTCTTGATATTGGCACTTCTTTTGTAATCAAACTCACTAACTTCATTTTTTAATCAGAATCCCATGTTTTTTCTAACAATGCAGAACCAGATTGAAGAATAAGAGTTAGACACACCAAGTTTCAATACGCTCTTTCAGAGTTTTAATGTGCATGCTGTATTTACCCTCTCCCGCCGACCTCGCCTTGGCTAGCCTTGACGCTCTACTAAAACCAACGGTTCAAAGTTGCAACCACCAAATAAATTGTCACTGGTTTATGTACAAAATGGCCTAATTAAAACCTAATTAACGAAGCGACTCAGTCACTTTGAAACTGTGGCTTCTAGTCAAACTATTATATGGGCGGTGGGTTGTTATTGTAAAATTAAAAGTACTTGTAGTTACTCACGAAGAAAGGTAAGAACTAACACATTTTTTTTGTCTTGATTATTGTGTGATTTGTATCTTTAAAATCATTATAACACAAAATACGGCCCATGAAGTTCCATATCTTTTTATTTTTCAATTTTAACTTAGATCTGTCACTTTTTCCTTTTTTCCCAAACACTTCGGCCAGAGGGTGCTGGACCTGATCTATTTAGTGGTGTGGAATCTTCAACCATTGGGTCACATGGTTATCATAACCTATCATGAATGAAGTATACTGATATTTTTAAAGTGCCAAAAAAGGAAAAACCACATACATACAACATACAAAAAATTATATTGCGCATAGTGCAGTTAGTGCCACTGTAAACGGTCCTCCGACCTTTTTCTTCACCCACCAAGTCGTTGTGACATGAATCCATTCATAAGTTGATCGTATGTAAATGATCCCCACTTCACAGGGCACCATCCAATCACTGATCAATGACATGCTATGGATGAGCGATTACCACACACTGGGCATGAACATTGGCGAGAAGGCCTGTTTACACATGTTTGAATCCTTGTTAAAAAATGGGTCGTTTCGGATGGTTTTCAGCGCCGTATAGAGCATCATCCCCGAAGGTTTTGGTTAGAGACGAACGAGATACCAATATCTGAACACGGGAAAATTCAGAGAAAAATATAAACTTTTGCATAGAAAGTCTGCCGGGGACCCGTTGTTCATGTTCCCAGGATAGGGGTAAAGTTACTATGGGGGTCAAATGTTTGAACTGCTCTAAATCTAATGTAATATAGCTCAAATTATTCCTTAGATAAGCAGGAGTAAAATCAATTGGTCAACGTGTGTGGTGCTTCCTTTCCAAGATATTTGGGAAAGAGGCCTAAAGAAGTCCATTTGTTGATTCAAGAAGGTCCCTTCAATGCCCCGATTTGTTTTTAAAATATATTTTTAAATGTTTAATGATACTGAATCCAAATATGAAATGATTTTGTCCACTTTCGGCATTCTTGTTGTTATCATGGAAGGGGTACAAAATTCCCTATAGGACTCTATGGGGACGGGGACATTTTACCCCTCCCTATGAAAGGGAACCAACCCATGCACATAAAAATCATATGTTGGACATCATTATCATTAAATATTTTGTTTAAATATTTTTACAAAGAGATCCTGGTATTACAATTGTTGACCTTTCTTGAATAAACAAATGACCTTTAGCCTATTTTCCTAAATATCTTAGAAAGGAAGTACCACACACATGTTACCCATTGACTTTTTTACTCCTGTTACCCTAATGATTTTGACTATATTCCTAGATTTAGAGGATTCACACATTTCCCCCCATAGTACTTTACCCCTCTCCTGGGGCTACACGCAACAACGGGTCTCCGGCAGACTTTCATATGCAAAGTTATATTTTTCTCTGAATTTTCCCGTATTCAGATATTGGTATCTCGTTCGTCTAACCAAACCTTCTGGGCTGACGGTCTAGTATGTCAACCAAATTAAATCACCATGTAGAGAATAAGATTATCTTGGTTGTCAGCTTCTACGAAGAGTATAGGTCTAACTCGTTGGTCCCATGGCGCCCTCTTTTAAAATACGCCCACAATCACAGGTGGATTTTTGCCATAAAGTTAGCATTATACCCTACCAAAATACCACTCTTTATAAATTAACCGTTTTCGGGTTTTTCTGAGTGCTCTATTATAATAAAATTCGTATATGTTATTTATGATAATATTTTCTACAATTAGAGCTTCTACCCAGAAAATCCCTTGAGCACTTTTCTCCCAACGACGTGAGTTTTCTCATGTCCTATGTGTTAAACACAGAGTACGCATGACAGTTCATAGGCCCTATTGATGCACTGTGTGCACAGTAAATAGGGAAAATGGACAGTAACTGCAAGATGGCCAAATCATGAAATATCAAGGCGCATTACAAAACAATATGCAAATAACAAGATAATAAATACAATTGGTTAAAAATTATTTTATTTTTTTTATTTTTTTTATTTTCAACAAGTCTTAAAAACACAAAGTGTGGAAGCCTCCCGGAATATGTTTTGGGAGTTTGTTCCACATGCGTGGCCCAAGACATTCAAAGGAATAATCAACAATGCCAGCGTCTTGTAAAAGGTCTGTGTATAATCTGGTACTATCAAGAGCAGAGCGGAGCCGACGCTGCCCACGGTTCATCACAAAGAGAAGAATATAGGTGTATTTCATCCTGCAGGTAATAGTATATTCACTCGAAAAACGATCGTTTTTATGCTTGGATGGGCGGGTGTTGATCGGACAAAATGATGTGTACCATTATCTCTCGTTCTTTAAAGTCGAGAGCTGCTCTGTAACAGTAAGTTTATTTGCATACATCTATACATATGTTCACATCAATGTGACCATGGTCTTGTATCACACAGCAGCTATCTAATAGTTCTTATTTCCGCGAGTTTATCATGGTTATTGAGATAAGCGGATACAGACGAGTATCGTGGTATTAGTCCATTGATGGCATGCTAAATAACCACCTGTGATTTCGGCAATGTGAACTGAAACGTAAAAAGAAATAATCTCCTTTGCTTGTTTTGTTGTGAGGCTCCATAGACTTACTAAGTTCCATCATTCCGTTTCGACTGAGAACGTCCTGTCTTGACCAGTGAACGATTGGTCACGTGTTTTTGGGAAGATGATCTGGATGAATCTACTATAATGGGGGCCGAGCCAGTAACATTGACAATGATGGTTAGCACTTTAAAGTTAGGCACGTTCCCTAACTGGGAGCCAATGAAGCTCCGGACGATGAGGAGGAGACATGATCACGCCATTTTAACTCACAAAGCGACCGGACAGCCTGGTTTTGATGCGTGAAGCCTTGTCAATTTTGTATTTGTAGTATCAACGAGAAGGGACATCTACCGTAGTCAAGGTGAGATAAAAAGTGCACACGAACAATGTGGTTACAAGAGTCGCTGTCCCAAATATCGTCTGATACGGGATAATTCGAGTTGAAAAGTGAGAGTTTTACACAGTGAGAAACATGATTTTTCATTGATAAAGTAGAGTCCATGTGCACCCCGTAGATTACGAACTGATGTTGACGGCTCCACAGTGGTGTTACCAAAAATGAGATGTATGTTATAGATGAATAAAGTTTGAACATTGCTGCTTTGACCAAACACTATAAATTCAGTTTTGTCCATAGTCTAGTTTTAAAGGGTTGCTTTCATTCCAGTTCTTTATTCCTGTATACCTGATTGAAGCGAGAATGGCAGAATTGGATGCACCCGGTTCTTAGGATCTATGACAGGATACTGAGTGGTCATCAGCGTTATATAGGAAACAGTAAATTGTTCTTCCGAATGACTTCAATCAATCATCAATCATTCAGTTTATTTGTCATAAACATTATTTACATACAGAAATTGGACTATTTCATAGATACAATATAATAGGAATTAAAAAAATGCTACAGCATGAAAACTATCTGACATAATAAAACTCGACTGGACGAGACATGCAAAGCAGAGCGTGTAACGCAATGCCCTCGGTTAGACAAGAAAGAATCCCCAACTTATGTGTAAAGATAATAAACATGGACCTACATACCCAATAAATCTCAGGGAAGCATACAATTAAAATACATAACCAAAAAATTTGATAAGGAGGCAAAGTATAGTAAAGCTGGTAGATTCATATATATGAAATTAATAGGACTAATATTGACATATTACATAGAATGAACAATAGCTACAATAGGTATGTAGGCGACTTAACAAAACTGTTCAGGGAATAACAAGACCAAACGCATTAAACAAAAAACATGAAGACAGGGACAAACAAGACATAAAAATTGGGACAGGGGAAGGGGAGGGAAGGGGTGACGCCAATGACTTGATGAGAAGAGCCGGCGAAATAAGCTATAAATAACGAACACAATGGAAGAAAATTAATAAGCCTGGTAAGAGTTGAGAGAACATTTTGTGAAATGTTTTTTACATGGATAACGTGTTAGAGACTATTTTTGATGGAGACATTCATACGTTCCAAAGTAGTGCACTTGCGCGTTGTAGGTATTCTCAGCTAACTTAGTGTTTGTAGGATTGATGTGAAAATCCGAAGCTTGGCGAGTTTCGTATGTGTGGCATCTGATGGTCTTTAAAAAAGTTGGATTCAAGTAAATGGAGGTGTAGATTATGGTGATATTTGTACATAATAAACACCCATTTGGAAAGACTAGATATCGATAAAGTTAACATATTCATGGAGTGAAACAATGGGTCTGTGTGAGCCAGCCATAAAAAAAAAAAGGAATTGGTACAGGTACGAATTGCTCTTTTTTGTAACAGGAAGAGAGAGTTGAGATGTGAATTATTTTTGTATGCCACACACTGAACAGACTTAGATAGGGGAGAATGAAGGTGCTGTATAGGGTGAAAAGGGAAGTGAGGGGAGATAAGGAAGGCTTTGCGGATTTACCAAATATTTAGATACAATTTTAGAAATGTGGGCTGTGTGAGAATGCCAAGAAATGTTGTGTGTCACAATAAGTACACCAAGATATTTATGTAGTGGTACTTCTTGATATAATTAGTGTCAATTTGTATTTTTAGTTAATATCTGGTCTTGTATTGTGTTTCATTTTGAAGATCTTAAATTTTTTTTTGCAATATTTAGGGACAGTTTATTTAATTTGAACCAGTTGGAGATAATAAGTAATTCATATTGACATGGTTTCGAGTGTTGCAGGGTCTGCCGTGTGTGAAAAAGAACATTGTGTAAATCAGCACAAGGACCAGATTCTACCAATAGGTTGAATATAAACAGTAAATTGAAGATGGCCCATGATAGAGCCTGGGGGTGTCCCACAATCAAGTTCCATTTCTTGTGAAAATGACCATCAATGCCAGCACGGCTTTTGCGATTTCCCATATATGATTTGACCGCAAGTGGTGCACCGAGTACCAAATGTTGTATTAAACGCGAAAAAGAGTCGTATGATTAATAGGGCAAAGGCGGCCGTAAGTAAGATCTAACATAACCATCAACCACAACCTTATTTTGGTTAACTCATGCAAAATATCACCCGTGACTTTTAATAAGACAGTTTCCGTGCTGGGTCCTTTGCAGTAAGCACTTTGAAGACTTTCACCCAAATCATACTTTAAGAGATGGTCTTTCAACCTGGTAGCAACAATAGACTCAATGACCTTAGCAAGGAATTGGAAATTGGCCTGTATTTCTTCAAAACATTTACATCAAGGCTGGGTTTTTTCAACACTGGTCTAACAATAGCTTGCTTATAAGCATCAGGTTTTGTAGAAGAGGCCCCAACATTGACTGACTAAATAACCATTTGTTCTTATAATTTTAGATATTGCATACATGGACTCTGCTATAAATGTTGACTCTCTGTTGGCAATAAAATTTTTAATCCTGAATCATCTGAGATTGCTTTTGGTTTAATTGCACCTGCAGGGTATATTACAATAGGCCTACCTATACTTGTTACAAGAATGCGTAAATCTGATTTTGTATGTGTTTATAGGATTTTCTGATTTAGCTAATGCCTTTAAAGAACTATACGCCATTGCCACGGGTAGAACACACTTGTAGTTTATGTCATGAAGGTTAAGAATTTTGTCACTGAGTGTAATAAACTACCTTCATTTGCTGTGGCTGACACAAGTATAATGATCACTTACCTCTAAATTAAGAGAAAATTCTGTCTCACAAAATACTGTAGAAATTTCCTTACTTGCCAACTTTTGCACAACTTATCTACAGCTGTCTTCCTGTATGTGTGTGTGGGTAGAGAAGTACAAGGCGAAATCTATGTAGTTATGGGCTGTTCACTCATCCGTGAGTTTTAGTTTCGGCGGTGCGGAAAGTATGAGCGTGCTTATTAAATTAGCCAGCCTATTGACGTAGCACCGTGGAAAAATGTTTGGTGCTCGTCAGAGCCTACGGCGGTCCGGAAAGTATGTAGTCTGTGTCACAGACTGCGAAAGATATTATCTAAATTGGTACTGCGCGAGAGATTAAGGTTATCAGTCCGTCATAGAGAATGTGTGTGAATGAAACTAAATCTCAAATATCTCCGGAAAACGGAGGGGTTCTATGGAAGTTTTGGCATTAGAGGGTCCGTTACTGATGCAAAACAACATTATAAACAATTATATGTGTCAAAATTTTGATTTCATGTGTCGAAATTTAATTATTGAAAAAAAATGTCACTGATGACGTCATATCAATTTTCTTAATTAATATCTTTTATTTGAAAAGATATAAAAAATCCGCAATACATTTTGTTGATAAGCTTTAAAACTATATGTAGTGAAGAGTACAGCTTCAGAACTGTTAAAACAAACTGTCCCGGGGTGAAATGTTAAAACCAAATGTATTTCTTTAAAAAGTTGCATTGCATTGTGGGAAATTATGACGTATGTACGTACTTGTACGTATACGTACTTGTACGTATACGTACTTGTACGCTTTCTTCTGGACTGTTTACATGTGCTTTCACAAATACAATAGCAAACGACCTTGCTATTGTCCACATCCCCTGCACACGTCTGCAGTTCAAATCTATGAAAATCAAGCCCATGTTATAGCACATGAGAATTCAATTCCGTGAGCCATAGTAAATGCAATGTTTTACATTTTCCGAGGGATTCGCTTTCTTAAAACAGAGTAATACGTACACATACTTTTTGTAGCACACAATTCAATTAATGATTTGGGATGCTTTAAAATTTGTTGGGATTTTTATAATTTCAGAGACCACACTTTTTCAAAACTTAAAATTCATTGCTTTTAATTCGTTCTTTATAACCTCCAAACACCCTTTCACGTCATATTAGACCAACTTAGATATGTAGTTGACATTCCGCAACAATAATACATTATTTTATGATGAGTACAGGTATTTTAGACCTCAAATCAGGACATTTTCCAGAGTGTTTTTCCACCAGCTATTGAGGTCACAGCGATTCCATTGCCTTCCGTGTACAAGAAAATAACGCATGTTGGCGTGACCTCCTGATTGACTGATAGAGATTATGTGTATAAAAAAAGCAACTGATAAAAATGTTAAATTTTCTCGAAAGGTTCTATAGGTTCAAATCAAATTGAGGGATGTTCTCCTAAGAGAACAACATTTCTGACACTCTGATCAAAAATATCCATGAAACCCCTTCGTTTTTCTGAGATATTTGAGATTAATTTTCATTTACACACATTCTCTATAGAGCGACTCATAGTGTTAGTCTCTCACGCAGTACCAGTTTAGAAAATATCTTTCGCAGTCTGTGACACAGACTACACCGTGGGTAAATACTTTCCGCACAGCCGTAAGTTTCAGTGATATAGACCCGTCAGTGAGTTTTAGTGATATATAGTAATTTATATCTTCACTTTGATGTGTGAAATAAAATTAATTTACTGTTTTCCCATAAAATTCGTATTTCATAAAACTGCACGTGTAGTCTATGCATGAGCAAACATCACCAAATTTTCGGCTCGTTGAACCAAATTGGTGATTGTCGCATTTATCACCTTGAAGGTGTTTTCCCCTGACTAGGATTAGGTATATTTCCGCCCCGAAAAGCTGCACGCGCGTTACCGTGTTCTACCAATTTCAAAATGGCCGCCATTGTTTTATGGAAACCGCCATTATAATTTCATCATAGATAAATAAGTTATCCAGGACTAAACAAAATCCAGTTTTTACCTTCCTGAAGTAGGCTTAAACATCTAGGCGTCCAAGATAACCACCACCAGGAGGCATGTTTTGTTAAATGAACTTTAATTGTAAAATTGTTGGGATAACAATCTGAGTGAAATTGTGAGAGCACAAAATAATTCATGGCATTTATATTTTGCGCACAGGCACGATTTTCAAGATGGCGGTGATTACATTCACTCTAGTGAACGTTAATCAGGAAGAAAAACAGCCCTACTCATCATTTCGATGTTAAACAACACTTTCTAAGAATGGCCCCAAATCATTTCCAAGATGTATCAAATATTAAGGCGTGGTATTGATTTGTACAAGATAGCGCTGATACTATCGTCTGATTTTTATTCATATCAGTAAACGCATATTGTCGATGTAATGAATACAACTGGAGGGAATGTGTTGAGATCAAGACTAAAAAGCCGTATTAACAGCTGAAATGCTCAACTTTTTTCAGCAGAATAAGATGCTTTAAACTCATTTTACATGAAGGTTTTTTTGTATCGAATATGTACCGCTTCATACCAGATCATTTGAATACAGTGTTGTAGAGTTTGAGACACGCTAAGGATTCCTTTGTTTGGAGACAATCAAAGAAGGGATAAATTGTCAAGAACATCGACCGGGGTGAATCTCTTAATCGGAGGAGGATTAGGCCACGTAATATTGTAGTTCGTTATGAGTGACCAAAACTCTCAGTACTTAGATTATATGATTGGACAAAGACGCCAACCAGTGTAAACCAGTGTAAACGACCTTAAACGTGTCAGATTTTCTAATATTCCTTAGTGACGAAATTACTGAAGAATCATGCAAGCACGTTATTGATAGAGAGAAAATCATACTGGAAAAACAACAACATTATGTGATACTTAAATTCCCGACGTGGTTGTAAAATGGTCGATGAATTTCGGATATGGATATTCCTCCTCTTCCAGCAATAATGACAACGACTGGAAATTGGGTGGTATCCTGACTTATCAGATCATTTTCTTTTCTAGGTTGAATGCTTCAGTTTGATGTCAAGGGGAGGCTTTGAAGTTATGCAGTGCATTTGCCTTCGTGTTTTCGTATATACGGGAGCAAAAGGACATTTTGAAGTAGAGCAGTATACTGTATCAGTACATACTGTCAACACTTTGTTGAAGGAGCTTGAAGGACAGAACCCAGCGCAGTATATGATGTCCTCACTTCAGCAACAGAAATTGCATTGGAGATGCTACCTAGAAGAAAGAAGAAGACTTACTGCCTCTGCCTCAAATGATAAAGTCAGCAAAGCCAGAGAAAACCTGAAGTCTGCAGCCAAGAAGCACCGTACTAAATCTCATCCCACAAAGCTCCAAGCAGAACTTGGATGCTGCTAAGCCTGCACTTGATGATGCTTACAATGTGGTGCTTGAGGAGGCTGTTAATCCCAAGCTGAATCACTTGACAGCCCTACATCTTGGAAACAAGCATCTGCTGCCCTGGAGGGCCTTGATAGGGACGGACTGATAAGAAGGCCACCCCACCTATAAGAATCAAAGGTGAAACCACTGAAGAGCGCCTTGACCACGTGGTTTCAGCACTTAGTTCTCGTACTTGGAAAGCCGTTTCAGAATACCCTAACCTTGATGAACCTTTCTTGAATCACAAGATAGCAGACAACCCCTTCCCATCCATACTGGACCTTTCCCTATAGAGGAGCTTCAGAGTCTTTCCTGAAGAAACTGAACAACACACATACCCTGGTCCGACAAATTCCTTCAGTAGTCTGGAAGAATCTACTATTCCATTATCAACTGTTAGAATTTTTGTAACACACCTACATGGGGAAACAAACCAGCTGCCTTTTCAACATCATTCATCCTTCCTAATAAAGGCGCCTCCACCAACACCACCAAACTAACAGAGGAAACACACTTCAACCACTGGCCTCTAAGATTACAACTCCATGCTGCTCAACAGAATCACGCCTCACATAGATCCCATTCTCAGACGGAACCAGAATGGTTTTTTCGCAAAGGCAGATAAACACAACCTCAGCTAATTTTGCCCTCAAAAGGGTCATAGAAGAGTTGAGAAGTTCCAAGAGAAAGCTTCAATTGTTTATTGTTGATTTTTCCAAGGCTTTTGACAGTTACACAGGGATGTAATGCTGCATATTCTCGCCAACTACTGTTGTCCCATATGAGACTGTCAAGGCAATTGCATATGTATGATAACCCATATAGCTTTTTGCAGACCAGGGATGGGCCCACAAAGGAGTTTCCAACAACTACTCACTACTGGAATCCTCCAGGAGATACTCTTGCACCCTATCACTTTGTAATCGTGGTGATTACAATCCTCAGACAGAGTCTTGAAATCATGACGAAAAAATGACCTCACAATCCAACCCAAGCCGATCTAGTAACGTCACCACAGGCAGTATCTCACAGACCTTGACTACGCAGATGATCTATACTCTTTTCCGCTCGAAGTATGAAGTAAAAAGCCACGTAACTCACAGGCAATCACGAGTGTCATTGACGCGCCTAACCAAATATGCCGATTGTACACAGAACCAGGGAACAAAAGCCAATTTGCTTCGTAATTTGTGTAAACAACGGTGGCGTGGCGCGAGGCATGAATTTACATGCTCAAAGTTGCCTCCCTCGCTCAGTAGAACTTTGCTATTCTTTTTCATAATTGGCTCGACAAATTTATTCATTTGCGTGGAAGTCCACAGGTGTCAGTTGTTGTCAACAGTTCATGCCCGTAATTTGTTTTTCCCCATCGCTGTGCTGTGGTGCGATGCATGTGCGTGGAATTCGACAATCCTGAATCCCTGCCTTGCAAACCAAACGCAATACACATCAGAATGAGATTTGTTGAATATATTATTGCTTCAAGGTGCGTTTGGACAATATATGCTGCTACTGGTGAGTCGTTTAATTCTGCCAAAACAGAGTTAAATCGTTACGGCATCAGGCCTGCCAGTGCCACTACCTGCATCACTGCATGATGAAATATGGACACTACCATGGCTACGTCCCAACTCGTGTGCATGCAATCTCGCCCTTTGAATAAAGTGTTTGGTCTAGATCTAGGTCTAGACTCATATGTCAGTCCCTATTATTTGCAATATGGGCCTGACATGACTGAGATCAAGTCTAAATTACAAGCCATTTTGTGTATAGCCTGAGCACATCATGCTAAATATTATGGCACCATACTTTTCAACTCACAAACTCAGTGCTTCTGCAAGAAAATTGTTCAACATTGCAGAAATTTAAAAAGGACTGAACTCGATAAAATCGGGGATATTTTTAGTATCCTTCAACATGCAGTTTTTTCCGTTGAGGCTGCCGACTTCAGAGGGGTAGTGGCACAATAGAAAATTCTTTCCCTTCGCTTTACCACTTACTGTGCTCAAGGGATCGAGATCTCGATCACTAAAACATGTGGCAGGGTATATAAAATGCTGCTTTGTGTACATAAGAGGTGTTTGTTAATGTCCTAAAATTTGTTGTAAAATAGCCGCGGGCAATTGATAAGGCTAGAATTTGGCTTTCTTAAAAAAATCCCCTATACCTATGGTTGTAGTATTAAAAAATTGCATTTAATAAAATTGCAGTAGGCAAATGTTTCCCATCACGAACCTCAATATTTCCCAAACATTTCCAAACATAAGCAACATTCCACCAATTTTACCAAATGAGTTAAGTCAGACTATATACCCAGCAGCATTACGACATGTGGACCAAACGTCACGGCGAACGGTCAAACAGTATCAAGGTAAAGGTTGTAGTTCTGCTGAGCATGACTTCGGGTGAGACTTCACTTCTGTTGGTAACTTTTAAACGAACCCAGATACGATAATGTACAGTGATTAGAAAAAAAACGTCAGCCGGAGGTACAATGAGGTTACACATTATTGGAACTAGTAACAGGTGGGCAGTAAGTTCTAGCTAGGGCGGGGGTGTGGGGGGGGGGGAAGGATGTTTGAGGGCAACACCAAAGAAGGCTGTTGTTAAGGCAGGGGACCCAACAGGTGCCCGGGGGGGGGAACAAGCCACCCAGGCTAAAAAGAAGTCAGTAGCAATTTCTTCCTTCGGTCCAATGTCCACCTCTCGTCCCCTCCTAAACCGCGATAGTAGTAAGGCCAAGACAACATATAGATCACCAAATACGACACGGCATAGTCTAATTCAGAATATGGACATGCCTTTCTAACGCAAGGCTTTACATAACGACTCGACTACTGGACAGAGAAACCATCAGAGAATAACAAGACTCAAAGGCTAAAAAAAACAGCCCCGTCTTCCACCCCACTGTTAAATCATCAGAAAATGCTTTTTTTCAGCGTCTAAGGGTCAAAAAGGCTATAATAAGTTTACTCTCACGCTCTAAGTATAAATAGCTTAAAAAACGCAAGTTATGCATATCACCTAAGAAAAAAAACACACGGTGTCCTTCAAAATCCCCTTCACCCAAAGCTAACCCGTCTATTCAAATACAGTCTTTGTATTTCTCATACAACAGCCCAACAATTTCTCAAGCTCCACAGCCTACACCTAAAATAGACCAGCCATTCCTTTCCGTTCCTGTCAATAGCCTGTTTTCTCAAGACAAGCTAAGATAAGGCGTTTAAAAAAAAAAGCTCTCTCCATATTTACTTTTTCTCCCAGGGCAAAGAAAAAAGCCCCATTAATCCTCTGCACGCACCCAAGGCTAATAACAAAAAGGAAAAAGAAACAAAACGACAAGTGAAAACAAGTACGACAACATCGCCTATAAAAGTCTCCCCTCAAGAAAAACCCACACAAAATGCAAAAAGAAGTCGTCAAAGAACAAAGCGAAAATTCAGGTCGTAAGTCTCCTCCTAACAAATCAGAAAAAAACAGCCAAGTTAGAAGGCCTAAGCTAGTTCGTCCTCAGAAGTAAAAAGGTTTACATCCAAACACAAATCGACATTCAATTATCATCTATAAACCATTCCACGCCTTATTTCCTTTTTTTTTTTTTTGTGATTTTTTTCTCCATTTTCCAATGTCGCACAATGTTGGATTACTGGTCATTTAAAAACGACCATTCCCCTCACCGTTTTCCCAGCATGGCCCAATGTTGCCTGCCGGACCGCGACTTTGACTGTTCGGACCACAATTATCGGCCCAATGTCAGTTTATTTGGGTAGTTTTAAATATTATTCAATGGGGGGAGGGGAGGAAACATGTAGTGTCATATAGTCCATTTTCTCTACCTCCGTGCAGAGATGTCACAACCTTGACGCAGCTTTTACGCACGCGTCAAAATTTGCCGTCTTTGTGCGCGCATGTAAATCATGTTCCCTTTCAGCCAGCGCGCGCGGTTTAATGGGCGATGATGATCAAAATCTTGCGCTGACGTCATGCACAGGGGGAGGGAACCGGGGGGGGGGGGGGTTACTCACATGTTACAGGTATACAGGATGATCGACTCCAGTGGGTAATTTTTTTCATGGAAATACTTTAGGACATGGGGAGGGGGGAGCACTCTGCTGCCTTTCCCCCCTCCCACTTGCTATCCAGGCATTTGATTTCAAATAACAAAGAGCATTACCATATACCTTCACACGGACTTGTTATCATGTGCTTTTATTCTGTAAAGCAATATGTGGCAAATTTTTGGAAGAGCGCCCCCCATTTTTTTAAATTGGTATTTTGGCAAAGTTACGTTTGTTAATTGTCTAAGCAACTATACCTGGCAAACGAGAATGCTAAAAATGTGTATTATCATAAAATAGCGATTTGTTAATGGAATTGGGATCCCAGATTGGACTTAAACGGCAGAGGCTGGAAATGCTTACGTTTATGTCCGTCCATTGATGAAAAGTGCCAACTCGAGAAAAATAACCTCTAAAATTGACGTGCCGAACCAATAAAAAACTAATAGATGAGCGTTAGATAGTACATGGTGCTAGAAGCACACTATTTCCCAGCTAGTTCACATTGGAAGGCCATTTTCAGCAGCCGTTGAATCATATCGGGGATCCCCGATAATAATTATTCTAAAATTTACAAAATTTCCTTCGTTTGTGACACACAGACATTTTCGAGCTTAACCAATCACAGGTATATTTACTGCCAGGTACAAATGCAATCATGTAAAAATCTAAAATTTTTTGACAAAAATTGGGGTCGCTCTTCAAAAAAATGTGCTATGATTGTTTGAAACATAATAAAGCAAATGAGAAGAGTATAATGTAATATATTAGGCCCAACATGTTGCAGGTCTGGTTATTATTGGTGGAGGGGTCAAATGGGCATAGCTAATTGTCAACCGTTCTTTTCTATTTATAACCAACTTAGGTGGACCACGTCTAATATATTTAGCATGCTTAAAATTGTGGGCACCCACCCTAAAAATGGGCATTTCTTTCCGGGGTGGTTATCTCGCCGCAATAAAAATGGTCATCTCAGCCGCAATAACTAAATACGTAACTC
Source organism: Ophioderma brevispina (assembly GCA_023653785.1). Lineage (NCBI taxonomy): Eukaryota > Metazoa > Echinodermata > Ophiuroidea > Amphilepidida > Ophiodermatidae > Ophioderma > Ophioderma brevispina. The sequence goes on from JAMKCH010071584.1 coordinate 71,468, forward strand.
CGTAATGAAGCTTTCATTGTTCATTATCTTATTTTTCATTGCAGTCTTCATAATCATATTCATTGCAGTCATCCAAATGGTATTATTAATAATTGGAGCAAATCCTTCATGCATCTTGTCAATAAGGGCTTCTTTTTCCCACATGGCATCTTCTATTGCTTGAATATGCCTATCATAGTTTTGCCAGTTCGGTTGAGACAACCTTGGAAGATGCCTTCTTTAAACGTCTCTGACCCTATTCATAATTGAAATGTGGTTAAGATTGGAAGCAGCTAAATGGCCCTTTGACTGGCTCATACCTCACACATTGGATAATAAACCATGCATATTGATTTTGTCATTGCATGGTGCATATGGTACGCATACATGAAAAAAACATTATTGCATAATCGGTTTGAAAAACACAGAGCTACATTTACAACCAATATTGCCTGCCATGAACTTCTAGTGTATGGGTGTTGTGTAACCAAATAGGGACTCGGAAGGACAATACACAGTTGAGACATGGGACAAGCATGATTAGTAAATATCTGGGTAGTAATTTCAACATGTTATTTCAGGGAAAAACTAATAATAATGCCAAAAAGTACAATTTCAGATAAAAAAAGATCAAAATACAAAAAAAAAATGATTTAATATAAATAAAAAAAAATAATTGAAAAAGTAAACTAAAAAACATTAATGTTTTTTAAATTAGAATCACAAACATGCACCCACTACAAAAACCTCAAGGTAAAACAACAAACAAAAATCTAACAACAAAAATCAAGAAGATAAAAAAAGATCCATAAAAATTAAGAAAAAAACAAATAAAAAAACATAGAAATAAAATCAAAAACATAAAATAATTAAATTATAAAAAACGCTTGTTCTAGATTCAGGGACTTCATGTACCACAGATCCCAAATAGCCTTTTTCAACTTAAAACCCTTAACACGTACTTGGGGACTCCCCCCCCCACCCCCACCCCCACCCCAAAACCCCCCCCCCCCCCCCCCCCCCCCAAAAAAAAAAAAAAAACGGACAAAGTGTCACACAGAAGGAAACACTCTCGAACGGGACCGGCATTAGAAATTTGTTTTTCGGTGCCATTTTAACGGTAAATTATTTTTGCCCAACATTTTATGTAATTGTCTAAAAAAACTTGTCCCTATTTTGATGGGAAAAGAAATAAAATCGGCATGGCATATTGATGTTAATTCCATATATTTCGGTGGTGCTATTCCAAAATTTGATTGCCCTAAATGTATTGCAGCTAAATTTTTAACACTTATTTGAACAATGTAAGTGTTAAATTAAAGGGAATGAGGATAAAGTAAAAGAGGCAACCAGATATGCTAAAAAATGTTAGAGGTCACATGACATTTTCCTCGGTAAAAAACTTGCTTTTTTCACCACTTATTGGTTGTCATTTATTCTACCCTTATACTCTTATTTTCCACATTTGTTGATTTTTCAATTACGTTAAGTTCAGGTTTCTCATTGCGATCCGGGACGTGGAATGTTAAAATATTTTTTTTAAAATTATTTCGGGAATAATAAAATTATCTGAGAGCACACTCTCCCTTTATTTTAGACTCCCTACTATACACTCCATGCAGTTTACCTGATGTCGAAGCACACCTTGCTCAAATTTCCTTTCCAGACCTGATCTGCCAAAGGTCATCACGTTTTTGTGAAGTGGCTTTGGTATTGAATTTTGTACCCTAGGCATATTGTTTTTGCAAAATGACACAAAAATGACCGTATTATTCGCAGCCCTGTGGTAGAAAAAAGATCTCAGGATAATTTTTATTATCTCGATAATTTTATTATCTCAAGATAATTGTATTATCTCAAGGTAATTTTATACTCAAGATTAATTCATTATTTCGAGATTTAAATCCTGGATAAGTTTATTATCTCAAGAAAGATCTTGGGATAGGGATAATTATCTCTATCATTGATGACTCAAGATGCTTACCCTGGGATAGGTTGTATTAATATTTTAAAAAATATTTCTAACTGTCACTTCGGGGGCTCATATTGCTCAGTCAGAAAAGGGACAGTTGAGGAGAAAAAAAAAATATATGGCAGTAGGCTAAAACATACAAAATTGAGGGGTGTGCAGGTTTATTAGGACCCGGGTGTTACTACATTTTTCAATACTATTAATTCACATTGGTAGGGTGGAAGCCGAAGAACCTTATGGCCTGCTTGTTCTGCAAGTTGATCAATTTTTAGGATCCAATGCATCACGTAGAGGGTCAACCAGCTTGAGAAGTTCGGCAATTATCAGTCATCTTCCAGTTGAATGCCTTTGGTGGTGAGCCATTCTTGGATCGCTGCTTCTCCACCCCTTCTCGGTAGTAATTCTACCTTGGCAGAATGGTAGGGCGCGTTGTCCATGACTATAACAGATTTTGGGGGTATATTGGAACAGTTTTTTCAGTAAAAACCATTTTTCATAGGAGTTCCAGCGTTCATTTCTCCATGAGTAATCCCTTCACTCTATTGACTGAACGATTAAGCCTGCGTTAGGGACAAACCTTGCTTGTGCACTGCCAGCATGTGTGATTATCAGCCTCTCGCCTTTTCCCGAAGGTTGCTGAGCCCAACGTTACACCTTCAAGAAATGCTCCTCTATATTCTTACATTTCTTGTCCTGCCATACTTTATTTCTGGTATGCCCTGCATTAAGCAATGTTAATCTTTTGTAGATGATGTTTCGACCATCTTTCCTGTGGTTTTTATGGCTTGAGATACCTGTGTCTCCACTCGGTGATGTCTGGACGCTCCATCAAAACGAATTTTCTTTTCAGGAGGCGTATACCAAATCCTATTTTTGAACACATTATGAAGTGCACTAAGGCTATGTTTGGCAACTGCGGGATCTTCACGCAGTGCTGCATGTAACTTGCGTAGGGTTGGTGGCTTGTTCTTGTGGAAAACCATAGTTGAATTTTGCCTCCTAATTGCACTTTCAAATAACTTGGGTACTCCCTTAAATGTTCTCTATTTGGCTTCTTTGATTTGACGGCCCGTCTTTATCTCGAAAGTGTGGCCACTGGCCTTGCAAATTTCTTTTTTTTCCTTTCGTGCCGACCGAGTATTAAACTGTTTTGGAAAACCCCGCTGCATCCGTGTTGTACGGCGATGTCATCAACCAGAGCTCGGAAAATCACGCCTGAAAATAACCAATAAACATTCAGAATAATTTCCTTTTCTTTACTCGTAATTGCGCACCTTGCCAGTTTGTTGTGAAAACAGTAATTTGGGGGAAGTGGCGAAAAAACTCGCTTTTGAGGCTGAAGATCATCCATTTTAAAAGCCGTTATGGTCTGCGATTTGCAAAATAATATATTTGTAATGGGGTTGTGTATTTACCGCTAGGTTAAACAACATCGATCCCAGTGTGATTTCTGAGCATTATTCGCGCAAGTATATCCGCGCGAAGTCCAGGGGCCGCACATAATGTGTCTTAATATTCATCCGCCAAGTGATGTGACGTAACCAAGTAGGGTGTAGCAGTGTGTTATAAAATTTTGATTACGACATTAAAGATTGCAAGTGTGATTCAAATGGTAGATTAATATCCTTGAGCTGGAGGTACAGGGGCAAAGTATATTCTTGTTATGTGTATGCACCTGTATAGATAAGCCAAAAGAGCAGGTTATTTTTGGAAATGAGATAACTTCAAATATTCAAATGAGCGAAGTGGGATGAGAAAAATATTGTATGCGGTGGTGATATTAATTTTTTAATGAATACTGCAATGGACAGATATGGTGGTAAACCCAAGTCATAATGATCAGGTTAATTGTTTCTAATTCAAAATTTCTCTTGATACGTTGATCTTACTGATATTTTGGAGGGCAAGAAATCCCCATTTACGTCAATATACATGGAGGCAGAAGAATCCCTTAATCCAAAGTAGGACTTGATTTATGGTTTTGTTCAAATACATGCAAGACGTTATAAAAAGGTCGGTATTTCACCTGCATTAGTACAGACCATTCATTAATTTCTTAAACATGGATCATTGTGAACAAATGGAATACATGGCCCTTCATACTGGAAGTTCAATAACTCCCTGTGTGATGATGTTTGATATTGTCAGAGTCTTACCACAATTAGCTCCACCGGTTGGAAAACTGATAATGAGATAAGGTAAACAGGGTAGTGGGGAGCTTGTTTTAAATTTGAGATTAGGGCCAATTCTCAAACAAGGGTGTGGATTATAGTAAAAAATAAAGCTAAGCGAGACGGTAGTCATCTTAAAGTTTTGGAGGATCAGGTGTGGAAAGAAACGGAGGATGCAGCTTGGTAAAATCCATCAACTGATAATGAAAAAGCGTGGAATGAAGCAAAGGATAAGCTAGAGAACGAAAGAGAAACGAATACAAACCATCATCACTGGGGAGTTATCGTGCGACCGGGGCAACATGGGTGGAAAAGGGCGACGAAAAAAAAGTAAGAAATACTTCCTCAATTGGAGAAGGGACAATAAAGTCAAAAGTCAACTCTGGGTTACTCAATAATGGTGAGGTTTCAAATGATAATGCTTTAATATTGCGTGAGATCAAGAATTTTTATTAATCATTATAACTCTCAGAAAGAACTGTGGTAATGAGTTCTGGTAGAGTTAATAAATTTTGCCAATCACGATTAAAATCCTCGTCTAAAATTGTTGAGCAAAAAGCAGTCATTGCGAAGGCCTCTTACAGTTGGATGAAAATGGTTGTTACTTTAAAATTTTGGCTACCTTAGAATAATAAACTCCTGGCAATGATGGTTGACAGCGAGTTTTAAAGCAGTTTGGAATTATTGGTTTGTATATAGTAAATAGTTAAATGAAAGTTATCAAAAGGTGAACTGAGTAACTCTCAAAAACAAGGCATTATCACTCTTATCTTAAAGAAAGAAAGAGACGGACAAAAGGCAGGATAAGTAGTTCTCGGGGTCCTATTACTTTTGTTAAACGTGGGGATCTAAAAATTGGGGTCTTAAAGCTATTGCCAACACGTGTAGCTAAATGTATTACCTGATATTATAGGTAAGGAACAAGCCGCTTTTGTTATTAAAGATCGTTATTGGGGACGGGTTAGAAATGCACTTATTTATGTTACCAAGTTTACAAAACTCTCCTGGATTTATTAAATATTGATTTTGAGAAGCATTACGATCAATTGATCATAGGTTCATGGCTAAAGTACTTAAATCTTTTAATTTTGGGGATAGTGTTCAAAGATGGATAGAAGTTTTTTATACAGATATCCCAAGTGGTGTCATGAATAATGGTATTTCACAGGTTATTTTTGAACATCAAACGTGGTGTGAGGACAGGGTGAGGACCACTCTCAGCTATATTTTATTTGTGGTGCGCTAAGAGGTGTTAGTAGTAACTGAGAGAGGAAAGTCAGATTGACGGCATTCAAATTGATACAAAGAGATATTAAACTAGTAGGTATGTTATGCCGAGATATTACATGTTTTCCAAAAGATGTTTATTCTGCCTAGGTAAAATACTGCAGTTATTGGATATGGATTTCAAATTTTGTCCTCTCTAAAATTAATAGACAAACCAGAAGCTTGTGGCTGGGTAGTTGGTGGAAACTCTAAAAAGAAAAACCTTTGAATATTATTTGGACAGACCATGTTTAAGGTTTTTAGGGATTGTTCTTTCGTATAATGAAAAATAGTTATGATCTAATTTGAGGACAAAATTACCCCCACTTCTCTAAAGCAGCCTTGGCATTATGGAAAAATAGAAATTTACTGTTATTGGTAAGGTTCTTATCACTAAGGTGTAAGGGTTATCTAAATTTCTTTATGTTGCGCAGCATGATTACGACCCCAAATGAATTTCAGAAAAAGATAAATGCAATTGTGCACCAGTGTATTTGGAAATGGTCCTGATAGAATTAGAAGGTCCCCGAATGAGTGTGAGTATGAAGGAGGGTGGCCTAAAAATGGTTGATATTTTGTCTAGGATTAAGGCCCCAACAATTGACATGGTTAAAAGATTTTATTTTGCGGATAATAATGCAGGGTGAATAAATCTTACTTATTATGTAAAAAAATGGGTGGTTTAAAAGTGTATTACATTGTAATGTTGATATTAAGAAGTTAGACTGTCAGATTCCACAATTCTATGTTAATATTCTTAATTCATGAGTGCAAGTGTCTCACATTATACCAAGACACAGAGAGAAGAGCAGATTAATATAATCAGGTTATATGGAATATGGCACATTTTGGTTAATAAATAGTCTGTGTTTTATAAGTCCTTTTTGATGCTAATATCATGAAAATCTGTGATCTCTTTGATGAGAAAGAATGGTAAGATAAGACCATATGAAACGTGGAGGCATTGCCAGGCTGGTAATATTGATTTTATTAAGTGGTATGGAATAGTTCAGGCTTTTATGGGCTATACCAGGTGCAGGGCGTCGTAAAAAGATTACAGCGAGGAGTACAGCTGTTTGCAACCCGGTGGTAGTGGATTACAGTGAGTGGATGTCACTGACTGGGGATTTCATGCCACGTGAGCTCATCAAATATTGTTCATTTTTAGTAAAGCATTTGTTTAAAAAAAGGCCAATTACAACTCCAAAGTGTTTATATGAGCCTAGTAACGCTTAGGTTTAACTTTATTGCAAGTTACAAGAATTTTTTTATGCTACCTTGGAAAGTGACAATAGATAACAGGACTTAGATGGTGCAATTAGAATTAACCACCTAATTTTACCCTACCAATAAATGTTGACATCATAGAATTGGTTTGCTCTGATAGAAAACACCTATGTTACAGGTGTAAGCAAAATTGGAAATCGTGGTCAACATTTTTGTAGGAATGCCTGAGGTGATAGTTTTTGGTTTGTATTGTGAATTTAACAAAAATAGATGGTATAATTTATTAGGGGGATAATATATTGATGTTAGAGAAAGATGTTGGGTATAGTGAACTGGGATATTGATGTGGGGATGAAGAATCAACTTTCTCCTTACTGCCCGGAGGTATATTTATATTGAGTTAAACATAGTGGTCTACACCATATATTGGTGTTTTTTTTGTTATTTTATTAACGGTTACTATGCGATGCAGGGTCATCGCAGGGCAACGCGATCGATTAGGATTTCACTTCCAGAAAGGGGATCAAATTGTGTCGGGTTAGTTATATGAGCCAATCCATAATGCAGTGTATTTGTTATGCTCTTTGTCGTAGCTGCATGTCAATAATAGTGAATGGTGTGTGCAGGAATGTGCTTTTAAAATGCCTGGGCCTGGACATTTGTATGTGTTTGTGTTAGGTGAATTGCGCCTGCAGCCCTCAAGCTTCGAATTACAATTTTCGAATTCTTTTACACCAGTTGCATGCAAACTTGAAAAATTTGACATGGCACAAGGTGTAAAAAAGTTACAGCACAGGCTAATGAAACAGCTTGTTGCTTTGACTGCTATTCAATATCAGATTCTGGTACGTTTAGACTATTGTTAGCTGGGACTCAAATTTTAACATCTCAGCGTTCGATGGCTTTCTATGAAATGTGGTGAAAATGGCACCTAGTTATGAAATTCATAAAGGCTTAGAGTGTTGCAAAGCGGGAGAGAAGCCTGCACGCACTTGTGCATGTAGGCGCGCCATGTGTCCGTTAATTCAAAGCATAGTGCGGCCCTTTTGTAGAGTGGTTGTGAGATGCATTGTGGTTTGGATCGATACCAGTTTTGTGGTCGCCTGCAAAAGGCAGGAAGACATAAGGATCCATTTGGTGCCATGTATAGTCTGTTGTTAATGCTTGTTGTGAAAAAAAAGGGTTAACATCGTCTGTAATGCCTGCGGCTTTGAGGTTTTAAAAACCAAACTTCAAAGATACAAAATGGGATCCCACATTTGTGGATGAGGTCAAGGTCAATATTACGGTTTCAAAGGTTTACATACTAAGGTCAAATGTCATGTGAGGTGGGGTTGGAAATAGGGTGAAATGTTACAGTTGACCTAATTGAAGGGTTGAAGACCAAGTGGAACCAAGCTTGAACCATTGGTGCAACAATGGATCCCTCCATATGTTAATGAGTGGTCAAGGGTCACGGTCCCAGGGTCAAGGATTGTGAGTTGAGTGTAGGTGGTTGAGACGTGGGATTGACCTAGATTGGAGGAGTGGAGTCAATTGGAGCTAGGCTTAAATTATAGGTGCAAAATGGGGGGTCCCTTTTGTTAATAAGGTCGGGGGGTCATACACAAGCCAAAGGTCCAAATGAGACCTGTATATTGACCTAATTGAAAAGTTGAATGAAAGTTCGGTTGGAGCCAGGCTGAATCATAGGGGCAATGTTGGGGCCCATATTTGTTAACGAGGTTCAAAGGTCACACTGAGGTCGAAGGTCAATGGACCTAATTATTAAAACTGCGACAAGCAGGCGACACATGCAATTCAAGGGGATGTATTTTTTTTTTTGGTGTGATGTAATAAAATGTTGAGTGTTTAAATGCATAGCTCTAATCCACCCCTATATGTAAGCCTTGAAGTAAGTGAATGGTTGTCTGGAACTGGGAGGGACGGGCAATCTAAGGAGTCAGGAAACATGAGTCATTAAGTTTCGACAATGTATTTATTATGATATGTGGGGTATTAATTGTCCCCATTGGCTTAGCTGATGGTTTGTTTTTTTTTTTTTTCTAGGGGGTGTTTTGGGTAGTGGTTCTGTGAATACGCCCGTAGGGCTTCATCCTTGTGAGATGAATTGGTGTGCCTTGGCAGAGGGCGTGAATGAAGACAGTGTTGATTGAGTCAATCCTTGAATGCCTCGTCCTTTCAGTTCCGGATAAACCTTTTGTTTTAAGAGTACTGCCTACAATCTATGATGCAATGTTTGGAATTGTAAACTAGATTTTTTTCTCCAATGTATGTGCTTTTTTTGGAGGATTTGTTGTGTCAGTTGCTTATTATGTTATTAATAATAGTCAGCCCTGTGGGTCATGACAAAAGACCAAAAAAGATGCGACCGTAAATAAGTATTATACAGACAGAGATTTGATCGCTCGCGCATGCAATCAAACGTGTGAGTGTGCTATGGAATTGTGAGTGATACTCATACTCGAGCTGGACAGAGTTATCGCTCTAACAGCTGATATGATATGTGGTGCACAAGATCTACTACCATCACTGAGGAATGTGCAGAAAAAGTGGCCTACATCTAAATGCAAGAAGCCTAAAAGATGACCGTAAATGAGGAAGATGATCATCAACCTATTTGCACAACAGATGGTAGCCAACTCAAAGAGGCAAGGACTCAAGATCTAGGGTCCTATGTGCGACAGCAAGAAAGATTCCTGTCACGCAAAGGACAAGCTTGAATGCTGCAAAAATACACCAATTATGACAATCTGGTATCTCCAATTCAACCAAGCTGTGAAATTCTTTAGAGCTGTGTAGAGAGTATCATGTTATATGATCTGAGACCCATGAAGAAAGAGATACAGGATAGACTGGATGGCACACAAGTCTTATGAGAGTACAAAACATGCTGGCATGAGCACAAGACCAAAGCACAGATCTATGGAGATATCCCTCCAATTTCAGTTCTGTTGCCCCAAACGTCGTGCACGATTTGCCGGTTCACTGTCATCGTGCGATTGATCAGGTAGTCTCAGATGTCACATGTTGGAAGTTACCATGCCAAAAATGGGGTCTCGCAATTTAACTACATTGATGTGATTGCTCGAACATCCAGCAGGATCCATTGACATCCCCAACTTAATGGACAAACAGGGACATTTGGCGATAATGGTGAACAGCGCATCTCGGCTCGGCCGTAGATAGGATAATTATAACCTTATCGTCCACATCGTCAAATTAGAATTCCTATTGAATTAGTGGGTAAAGCATACTCCCTCTCAGAACGAATGGAATTGTCGACACGCCCCAAAAAATTAATGAACTGACAGGAATAAAAAATTCTACTATAGCTGGTTATTATATTAGGGTCATATAACATGTCTTTAACTAACTCTATAATAGTTCACAGAAAGACAAGTGCTCCTATCAACCTGAGGCCTGGTGTAATATAATGTGCGGACTGTAGTTCCAGGTCTATTCAATGACGTCAAAATTAATAAATAATATGTTTATGTGAGATAGTTCCCTCTATGTAGAAGGAAAATTTAAATCTGGTGATATAACTTGCTTTTGAACAAACCAAGCTCTATCTTTGTTTCTGACATGTCCCACCGGCTCGTTCTCTCTACTGCCGAGATCATCTTCCTTCCCAACTCATGTTGAGTGTCTGCAATTGTCCAGAAGTACGAGAGAAAATTTTATCAATAGCTTTCCTTGTGGTTCTTATGTCTAAAATATGGCGCAGGGGGGTTTTTCTGATTCAGGTGCCCTCGAGCGGATGGATACAGGTTACCACCACACACCAACTTGTACACAGTAGTCTATGGGAAAAATACAACTTGAGCATGTTTCGTTCACATTAAAACTCTCACCGAGGAAAAATACAACATTATCCCACCAAGTAATAAGCTAAAATCAGCAATACACATTTTGAACATAATGATACTAGAAAAATCCTGTACTTACGAATCACCAAACTCTCCCGACGTCAGACCGGTAAACAAGATTCTCTATAGTCGCTAACAGCTAGTAATTTGATGATCGCGGCGTAAATGCCTCAAGTCACTGTCCAAATCCCACTTAGTTTGAGAAAAAATACAAGTGTACCCATGTCAATCATGAATTTCCATCCCTTTCTTAATTACTAAAACCCTAGTGCATTTCAGACATTTCAAGCTGGTTTTTTCAGATCTGCCATGCCAAGAAAGTAGTCCATCCAAATGTTTGTACCTTACGTAGCTCGATTAGTGTGGATAACATAGAAAACCGGCCGCCAATCTTAAGTTAAGAACATGTGGCAAAACCCAAATGTCATACATTCTTTTTTTTCAGTGCTCTCAAAAACATCAATCAAAATTTTATCACAACAATTGCCAATTTAAGGTCATTTAACAAAACATACATCCTCTTGGATGCCCGTCTTGGACGTTAAGTACGATTTATCAAAAAACTAATTCCAAATTACTCGGACATGTCAAAAAAAAATGCTAATTCACATATCTACATCTTCGGTTACTTCATGGGGCAGTGGCTGTGACCTCCCAGAGGCCTAGTAGAAAACATGCCATAAGAAACCCTTATAACTATGCAAGTAAAATACTTAAACTATTTTTTAAATATATCTTTTCAGTTTTACACAATTTGGCGAACAATTTGATACACTTTGGAAAGAATCGGATCATTCCGAGCCTTTACCCCCAGTATGACCCTTGAAAAGTTATTTCCAATAGTTAATAAATCCATAAATCGCAATAGGGCAAACTCTACATTTTTTAATCCTTATTACATGAAACAACCGTTGGTATACATTTGAACGAATTTGGAACATTTATTAATTTGACCCCTGTCTAAACTTTACCCCCTTATTTCTCAAATAGCACACGGGGGGATTCTTGGACTTTTAAATGATCCTTACAGCATTCAGGAAAAAACTATCCTGAAAAATTCAGTTTGTACATATTTCTTTCAGGGGTTTCCTATATATATCTTGGGACTAACGAAAACTAATGTTGCGTGACAGAGTCAAACTGCAATTGAGTAAGTATAGTCTATTCTTTAACCGTTGTCACCGGGAATGTGGAGTACGGCGGACTACTTCTACACCTGTTTTTTCCTATGGATTGAATGCCGCATGGCCACCAGATATATATATTTATGGGAATGCGCCAAACTTCAAAGCAGCTGCATGCCAGTAATAAAATAACAAAATTAGAACAGTGGTCATAAATTATGTCGTAAATCATGAACAGCTAAATTTACACCGGTTTCGCATCAACCACTTCTTCTGGAATAAAGAGCGGAGTCCGATAATAATAGATATGATATATATATCTAATATATATATAGATAGATATATTAATATATAAATATATATATATATATATACTCAATCTGCAGACAGTTTCGTTTCGAACTTTGTGTTCTCATCAGTGGCAGCACAGAGCTAACTGCAATCCACAAATGAAGTGAGTCAATGACCCGTTAAGCCAGTGACCCACTCCATCACGCCACAATGTTTATGAATACTAGAGTGCTTAAAACTCATGATCGGAAAGCTATGCAAATGCTAATAGTATTACGTCTTGGATTAAAAAAACATCAAGGCTACTAAACAATGTACCAGTTGTAGAAAGCAAAAGAGTGCTAACTAAACATGCTGCAACCCTATGAGGGCAACAGCATGAAAGGAGCGTAATTATACGGATTTATATATATATATCTATAAAATCGTCAGTTGGCAGGAAAAACCTCATATGTGGACTTGACCTTTAAAAGCAAACATCATAGGATTTTCGGTAACCACTGACAAAAACGACCGTTTGGCGTTATTATAGTTTTGCAAAGTATCGCAAAAATACTTAAAATAGATTCTTACACTCTTTAAAAATACCTCATCATTTTACCAACTTGATTGACCAACATTGGACAATAAGTTGCACATATGAGGTTTTGAATTTGACCTTTCAAATTACATATGAATTTTTCCTGCCAGCCGAGATAATATAAATAAATAAATTTACTACGTGAATAAAAAAAACTCCAAAAATGTTGCAAGGATTAAGATAATAATACTAATAATGCTATTATTAAGCGCAAATATCCCACCTACAAGGTGCTAAAGGCGCCGATATAAACATATAAATTACTATATAACGGACTAAGCAAATAATAAATGGAAACAAATGTGGCAAGGCACTACCAAAAAATCAAGTAACAAATATACCTCATAAAAAAAGTACTAAAGTAATTACTTTAAAAATAATGTTCTTAACAATGAACTTATTAAATTGCAAATATCAAGTAAAATACTGATTGAACGCAATATAATCATATTACACAATTTAGGAGAATAATACAATACATAAATATACATTCAAAGATGTTTAAAAGCCTCATTAAAAAGATGTGTTTTTATTTTTTTCTTAAATTGTTCAAGGGTATTAGACGTTTTAATATGAAGAGGATTGTTCCAAATATGAGGTGCTACACAAGAAAAAGACCTATCGCCCCAAGAATGATATGACCGAGGTTCAACCAAATTCATTTTATTAGCAGAACGTAAAACACGAGGAGGGTTGCAAATTTGTAATAAATCATCAATGTAGGGAGGAGCCATGCCATTGATAGATTTAAAAACAAAAAGCATAATTGTGTATATAATTCTATAGTTTATTGGAAGCCAGTGCAAATCCCAAAGAATTGGAGAAATATGATTATGTTTTCTAGACAATGATATAACCCTGGCAGCAGAATTTTGAACCCGCTGAAGACGATTTATTTGAACTTGTGGGAGACCAACCAAGAGTGAATTACCCATATCCAAACGAGAAGTGACAACTGAGTGAATGATTTGCTCAGCTGATTGGGAATTTAAATATTTCCTAATTTTACGGTTACCAATGTTGCGAATGTGATAAGTTGTGGAGCGAACAATGTTGGAAACATGAGGGATGAGCGACATTGAAGAATCAAAAATTGAACCAAGATTGCGAGCTTTGTTGACAGGAGTAATTTGGGAAAAAAAAAAAAAAAAAAAAAAGGGAGGAGCCATGCCATTGATAGATTTAAAAACAAAAAGCATAATTGTGTATATAATTCTATAGTTTATTGGAAGCCAGTGCAAATCCCAAAGAATTGGAGAAATATGATTATGTTTTCTAGACAATGATATAACCCTGGCAGCAGAATTTTGAACCCGCTGAAGACGATTTATTTGAACTTGTGGGAGACCAACCAAGAGTGAATTACCCATATCCAAACGAGAAGTGACAACTGAGTGAATGATTTGCTCAGCTGATTTGGAATTTAAATATTTCCTAGTTTTACCAATGTTGCGAATGTGATAAATTGTGGAGCGAACAATGTTGGAAACATGAATGATGAGCGACATTGAAGAATCAAAAATTGAACTTGACTTTAATGCAATCACTATATAATAGATTTGTTTTTTATAAAACACATCTAATTATACTTGAATGTGTTGAAAACAAGAAAGACATCGACTGAAAAATACGCTAAATATGGCAGGTTTTTGAGCACACCTTTTTTTGCTCTATTCCTATGGGATTTACACAATTAAACCTTGTGTTTGTGAGAATGTACAATAAACATGAATATCATTGATGCATTTTAAGAAATAAAAACCACAGGTATGAATAAAACATTTGACTATTGAGATAAATGTAGCATTGTAAAATACGTGCATAGAGCTAGGGAAACACCATTTTGGCGTGTTTTTAGGTCTTCAAGGAGCAAAATGACCGAGATCATGATATTTAAGTATAGAAAACTATATATATATCCATGTATATGCGTAAGAGGTGCTTATACCGTACCTTGTTGGGTCTGTCATCATAAGTACTATATTCGTTAAAAAGTCAGACAGTCGAACGTAGCAACTATAATAAAACAATGGTATTATAGTTGCTACGTTCGACTGTCTGACCTTTATATATATACATACACAAAAAAGACATGCCCAGATAAATAACAATGCCTGATAGTTGATAACTTCTATAAAACCTAACACCAGAATTTAATCTAAACACAGGCCGTCACACGTGTATCACTCCTTAACGTTTTAATAAAGCTTGGGCGTTATTACAGAACACAGATGGCTGTAGAACAGGCTATTAGCTGCCTCGTCAAAGTGAGATAGCGTATCTTTCAACAATCTCAAATTTAAGTATTGCATAGTACTGAAAATAGTTAGGAAAGAATACGCTATGCTTTTTAATCGAATTTGACATTGCATCTCAAAAGTTCAGGGGAATTGGAAATATAATTCACTCAAACACACCTTATATATATATATATATATATATATATATATATATATATATATATATATATATATATATAAAAAAAAAAAAAAAAAAAAAATACGTTAGGGAGACATTTACTGTCTCCCTAACGTTTCCTTTAGAATTGCGGTTTATTCCGTCAAAAGATATGAATATTAATTTATGCAAATGAAGGGTAATCCACTAGAATAACAAAGGATATGAATATTAATTAATTTAAATAACTATAAGAGCTCATTATAAGCTAATGAATTATTCAACTGTCTCCCTAATATACCATTTGTAGATTTATATATATATATATATATATATATTAATATATACCACGTGAATAAAAAAGTGCAAGGATTGTAGATGAATTTGATAAAGTCACTGAACGACACATTGTTGTTGTTGCTTTAATAAAGCAAATCTACTATACTTCCAAGTGTTGAAAAAATGAAAGAAATCGACTACAAATAATTAAGCCAGATATGACAAATTTTGTAAGCAAACCTCTTTGTCCTCCATTCCAATGGGATTTATACAGTTAAGCAAGATATTACGTTAATGTATATACGATATACGGGGTATAGCATTATGAGAGTAATGAAGTGAGCGTTCAGTCGGAATTATCAATGTACCTTTTTATTGTGGAACTGGGATAGTAAATGTTCACACAAAATCTCACCCAATTAATCCTGATGTGTAAATGAAAAGAGTTTTCAACACTACTACTACTGTATATCAGGTTTAGATACAAGCTATGCCAGTAAGGCACTACACTCTTATCAATATCCTAAACAATGGGAAGGTCTTGTTTTCTTGCTCTGCAACAGCTGAATTGGTGCTTGGATTTATCATATCAGTTGGCACAAATAGATTCATTGATTAGTTCGTAGTTGAAATAATTAAGAAAATGTACCATAAAGTTGACAAAGATATCATGATATATAATAGTTATCAATCTTCCTGATAGCATTTCTTGGTAAGCTACAAGAAGACAATACTACGTGAATCAAAAAAAAATTGTGCAACGGTTGCAGATGACCTTGATCTTGATAAAGTCACTGAATCATAGATTTGTTGTTGTTTTAAAAAAGCAAATCTAATATACTTCCAAATGTTGAAAAAATGAAAGAAAACGATTAAAAAATAAGCCAGATATGACCAATTTTGTAAGCACACCCCTTTTTCCTCCATTCCAATGGGATTTACACAGTTAAGCAAGAATGCGTCAATGTACGATATACGGGGCATAGCATTATGAAAGTAATGATGACCCATGCTATTTTGTTTAATTGATCTATGAATAGCCATAATCTCCTTCGTTGATCTTCGAAAAGAATTTAATGTTCACACAAAATCTCACCCAATTAATCCTGATGTGTAAATGAAAACACTACTACTTTCAACACTACTACTGTAATCCAGGTATAGATACAAGTTATGCCAATTAAAGGGACTAAACTCTTTGCAATACCCTAAACAATGGGAAGATCTTGTTTTCTTGCTCTGCAACAGGTGAATTGGTGTTTGGATTCGTCATATCAGTTTGCACATTGGTATAAATAAATTCACTGATTAATCCGTAGTTGAAATAATCAAGAAAATGTAGCATTAAGTTAACAAAAGCATTATGATATTCATATTGTACATTCTCACAAACACAAGCTTAATGTGTGTAAATCCCATAGGAATGGCGAAAAAAGGGGTTTGCTTACAAATTTGGTCATATCTGGTTTATTATTTAATTGATTTCTTTCATTTTTTCAACATTTGGAAGAATATTAAACGTGTTTTATAAAACAACACTAAATCTATGATATAGTGATTGCATTAAGGTCAAAATCATCTTTAATCCTTGCACAATTTTTTTTTTATTCACGTAGTATATGGATTCCGCGAAATCATTGTATATTACGTTATCAATGCAGTAACTCGATTTGTTTGAAATAAATAACTGCAATGACTGTACTTTTTGCATAAATCAAAGGCAAAAATATGCATACATTGGTAAGCCATAACATCAAAAATGCTTGCTTGCAAATTTGGCCTCGCTAAAAAATTATATTCCAAAATTTAATGCGTCCGTTTTAAGCATGTATATTACGTTATAGGCGAATCTAAATTAAGCTAGAGTCTAGACTACTAAAAGATATACTTGGTTATTGGTACACATTCCCGCCTTGATTCTCGGAAATAAACAGGAAATGTTACACGCGTGTCTAAATTTAGGACAATGAATGCCATCAAACTGGTTATTACTTCGTATATTACTTATCCAAACGTAAGACGAAAAATACAGGAGTCTTTTATTGACGTCTAGGTCATTTTAACGCTTCTGCCATTGCTCCTCGAAGTATTGCTGAAATTGTTGGCACCAATAGGTACGTAGTCACGTTCTTAACCGCGTTTCCAAAACCTTTTGTGTAAATAATATGCACACTGTAGGGTACACATTGGTCTTGTTTTTGTGGCACTTGGTGATAATATAAGAGGGTATTTTTGTGTCTTGTAAGTACTGCTACAGCCGTTTTATGTCGGCCGTGTGCACCCGGCTCTGTATCACACGCTATTATAGGGTGGCTATGGGTTTAGTTTACACATTAAGTGCCTCGTGTATGCGATAACGTAATATACCCAAAACAGATGGGGCATACTGTAAGTTTAGGGCGCGATTTAAACATTTTTGTTTGATCAATCCTCGTTACAAGGTCATGAGTTTTATAAAATTTGTCTGAATGATAGAACTCATACTGTTTTTTTTTTTAAATCAAGCCCCCCCCCAAAAATTAAAAAAGACAAAAGTTAAAAAAAAAAAAAAAAAAAAAAAGATAGGCCTATGGGACCTCGGTGTCGGCTATTTAAAATGCCATTGTTGCAAAATTAATGATATGTTATAATCTGACCAATTGTGGCTAATTAAAATTATATTTAATTCTTAGTTTTTCCAGCGGTTATAGTAAGAAAAGAAACAGAACTTCAAATTGAGACTCACCAAGCTAACCGCGTCCAGAAATATTATATAATAAACGCTTAAATTACCAAACCTGAGGCACAGAAATGAAGGAAATATGTCAGTGATTCTACAAAGAAATGCACACCAAGAAAAGGAAGAGAAAATGGCAGCCGCTACTCTGTGGGAAGAATGCATTTCAAATACAAATAAATGATTACAAATATGACACGAATCGGTATATAAGGGCACAATTCGCGACACTATATAGAACTTACTGGCTGAGTGAAAGCAGTAGCTTTGAAAGGTTAATTTAGAGAAGTATTGTACAAAAGGACCAAGGATTCTATTGGAAAATTTTGGAAGATATATTTTTTGTCATCGTTTGGCAAAAAACAACCTCTTTTAAGTAGTCGCTTAGTTATTTTGGCCATGTTTTGAAAGTGGATTTAAGAAATGTGTTTATTTACTGCATTATTGATGTATATTACTTTATCCATACCAACATCTTGAAAACGAATGATATTGGAATAGATTTACAGCCGTATTCCATGCAAGTGGTAATTAATTTTAAAGGGGTTTAACATATGCTTATCAAAGGCATATAAATTTAAGCCATCAGAAAACAGTTACTATCATGAATGAAAAAAAGGACCTTGTCTTGTTTTGAAAATCTTCGTAAATTCGAAAAAAAACAAAAAATTTTTGCATATAAATTTTTGAGTCGGCCTTTAAGCTTGTACATGTTTGTCTCATATCAGCAATTACTTTCGCACGCATTTCTAATATGTCTCGCACCATTAAGTTAGAATTCATGAATTCAAGTATTGAGACTTCTTTTAAAATCAACATTTATCCGTAGAGGCATATTGTGGATAACGTATATCAAGGCCCACAAACCGGGAAAACCCAACTTATTTGGAGGGTCCAATGTCAAATATAGGAATATTGGTGTTTCATACTTTGTTGTTCCCCCCCCAATGATATTTGATATGTTTAGCTAATAAAAATTTATGATAAGATTTTTTTGCGCGACTTGGTTTTTTGCAATTTTTCCAAAATTGAAGTGGAGTCATATATATATATATATATATATATAATATAACATTTAAAGAAGAAAACAAGTGAAAAAAATTACTCGCATGTTGATCACAGCGACGTTTCGCCCGAGGGCTCCTCAGGTGAATGAGAGGCTTCAAAGAGAAACCTGTGACAAGATGGGTAGGGGCTATTTGCATAATAATACCAGGTGTGTGGGAGGGATCCCCCTAGTGGTGTCAATTACTAAGCAGTACAATGGCAAATGGTATTTAAACGGGTCAATTGTCCGAACATGTGGCATATTCAATAAGTATATGTATATAACCATGTAATCATAAACAAGTATTGGGTGTAAATTTACATACATACTTACAAACATTCATAAAATGTATACCAGCAGCATATGTAAAATACAAGAAATTATAAGACATTCTTGAGTAGGAACTTATTTGCATGGCGCACTTGCTGATTAATTATGTCCAGAGTTTAGTTGGTTCTTTGTCTCTTGAAATACTGAAATATTCTCCCATATACAGAGTTGACAGCGTTTTTGATACATTTGAGTAAGATTTCACTTTTTGAGATTTCCATTTAATATTAAAAATAAAAGTGTTAATGTTCGTGTCTTAGATGCCAGACGTGCTTGCTGAGAGCAGTTTGCTTCCTTTGTTTAGCAGTTTGAACGAAGATTTGTGATTGTTCCATCTAGTCTTAAATTCTGTGTCGCATAGGCCATATATTTTTTGATTATGGTCGGTGTTACTGTATCTTTATATATGACCGATTTGACTAGGCAGTTTCCCGCTAGTGGACATTCTTGGGGTTTCTTCAGTTGCATGTTTTTGTGGGGGTTTGGTCTGTTTCACGGAGGATTGATTTGTTATGTGCATTAATAATCTTGCCCATGTTGTCCATGCAGGAATAGCTGACCTTAACATTGTTACGGTTAAATATTTTGTTGAGAGGGCTTCCTTTAGTATAAATTGCTTATCAATAATTGCAGAAACTTCCTTCCAACATTTGTGGAAACATTTTTGCTGAAAGCGGGTGAAACCATATTATGTTGTCGGCTGCGTTTGCGTTTGTCCGGTGAAGGGGTGGTACTCGGCGTGGGGTGAAATTTCAGTTCGTGGTCATAACCAGCTTGTTTGAGTGCTTCTTGGTATGGCGCTTTGTACATTGAATTGGGTTTCATCACTTATATGTTTGAGAGTCTCTGGTTAACAGAAGGGGGGATTGTTTTGATGAATATTTTTCGGGGGTTGGATTTCTTGTTGCATACAGTGTTTTATGTTAGGTTTCATGTACGGGCGGTATGATCCATCATTCAAGTAAATGTAACGTCAAGGAAGTTAGTCACCTTAAGACTTGGTTAAGTTATTTTTAGGTCATACTTCTTGAATTCTGCAATGAGTTTTTTGGCAACCCTGTTGGCTTCAGATGCAGAATGGTTACGTAGGATAGCTAGTCCATCATCTCTATGGAGTCCCCACTTCGTTGTCAAACATATGTCTACTCCCCGTGGCATAAAGCCAGACCAACCTCAGATCATTTGAATTGTTACAATGGGATCATACGACGGCGCTGAAACTTGTGAGCTCGTTGGAATATATCCTATTTGTTATAATATAGACATAGAGCAGTAGACGCATATTCAACTTGGTTACTATTCAACCCACCGGCTTAAATATTAAATTTGATACTTTTAATCTGTAAGGATTTTTTTCTACTTTTGTCTCCATTTTTGTTGTTTTTCATGTTGGCTTCTGTACTACTACATTTTGGCAACCTTCACACCTTCGCGTTTTGTAAACAGAGTGGTTAGCCAGACACAATTGATGTTTATCTCTTCATTCGGTTTTTTAAAGAATATCCCTTGTTGGCCTGGCAGTCCACTCGTTATTCTATGTTCGTATTGCTTTTTGCATAGTGGTATATCATCACACTTGTCAGGCGTTCAGTCTCGACCTTTGTGTATATATGTTGTAAAACATATCAAGCACTTGTACACTGTAAAACTTACACGAACCACATATATATATATAAGTTATATATATATTTATATCTATTATATACAAAACAAAAAAAAATAAAAAGTATATATATCATATATTATATATCATGTGCACTGTTTAACAAAAAACTCCCGTAATTCCGAAATTCTGGCAGCAGTATTTCCAGACATTTTTAGGGTAATTTACATAAATTTCTGTCAATACGGAACTTGACAGTAATTTTTACAGAAATTTGTCTCATATTACGGAAAAAATGTGTATGTTTAACAGAATTTTTCCCGTAATTTAAAATTACGGAACCACAAAAAAAAGTCCGGAAGTTATTGGCTGCCAGAAATTTTTTGAAATTTTCCGTAATTAACATTTTTTCTGTTTGTCTTTTTTTTATTGTTATTGTTTTTCACTCAAACAGATTTCCGTAAATTTACGGAAATCTGTTTTCTTAATTTAACGGGGACATTTTTAACAGGTGAGACATACAAAAGTAGTTGACAAACGACTCAACATGATATTATGTCCATGGACTAATTATAAAGATAGAAATATTGGCCAAGTGTACGTTTAAAAAAAAACAAGTACTGTGCACGAAAGCCAACGTTTCGGCCGTTATGCCTTTGTCAAGGCGAAATGAAAAGAAGAAACAGAAAAATGGGATACATAAAAAGGGGAGGTTGGAACA
The DNA here is from genome assembly GCA_023653785.1 of Ophioderma brevispina. NCBI lineage: Eukaryota > Metazoa > Echinodermata > Ophiuroidea > Amphilepidida > Ophiodermatidae > Ophioderma > Ophioderma brevispina. The sequence continues at coordinate 93,044 of JAMKCH010071584.1, forward strand.
ACAAAAACTAAACCAAAAACAAGATGCAAAAGTGAAATCGCATAGAGGAGGAGATGAAATAAAATGAAAAAAGTTTGGGCTTACCAAAACGAGAGGTGATGAGCCTACCAGTGACAACGTATGATGTGAAGAGTGGTCCAAATAAATGGTCAAACGAGGGCGTGAGACAAACGTAACAGGATGAGATTGGGTAACGTACAAGGACCGGAAAGTGTTACGGTTCAACAGTTAATGCCGCGTGGAGTTAGTGTTGTAGTTTGTTAATCCAGACTGATTCTCGGTGCAGAGGAATGTTCTTGGTGATTGTGCATTTTTTCAATGGCCATAAGACGCATGTCGCTAAGCGAGTGTTGGGGTAAATTGAACTGGTGTGGCTAGGGTAGGATTTGCCCTTAGGTGTGTTGTAGTTTTATGTCGGATTCGATTGTTAAATCGAGTGTATAATGAAATGGTAGTTTTACCAACATATTGTTTTTGACAGTTATTGCACGAATCAGTTATGAGCCCGGACATTTTACAATGGAGTTGGTTAGTGATGGGAAAAGAACTCATGAGTGACAGTGCTGGTGAATTTTTTGCCTACAGTAATGAAATTACAAACAATGCTTTTTTCGCTGGACACTTGGTAAAGCCACATTCTGACTCCTCGTCGTCCATTTCAGTGGTAAAGCTGCATTAATCAGGAGGTCTCTGAGACTTCGGGGACGACGAAACGACAGAATGGGAGGTTCGGAAATACTTTTGTAGACGGGAAGAATTTGTGGAGTGTAGGGGGGGTGTGTGTTTAAGAATACAATATTATGTCTTGGGAGAGTTTTAGGGTGATACGTGAGGACGAGAGGTGTTCGTTGATAGGGTTTTCTGTTGTGTATGATAGAAGTTCCGCACGATTAACTTGTTTAGCCGATTGATGGCATCATTAATGACGTGTTCGGGGTAAAGGCGTTTCTGTAGGTGAGTGGAAAGTGCTTCGAGGTGTGTGTCGGTTTCGTGGGATTTGAACAGCTGCGTTTGATGGTCGAGTGCCTGACTATCAGGAATGCTTTTAAAAATTTGTTGTGGGTGACATGAGTCTGTGCGGATATATAGGTGTGTGCGTCAGTGGGCTTTGAATACTGTGTATTGAGAGTGCTGTCGTTAATGGTACCTAGTGTGTCCTGAAGGGGATGATGATCGTGCTATGTCAAGGTGAATTTGATTGTTGAGTGAATGAATTAAGTGATCTTGAAAAATGGTGAGATTATCCTCTGTATCTGATCACGGAACAATGTCGTCAATTAAACGTTTCCAATACATTTTGGGGTAGGGGGACGGGAGATGACCAAAGCATTGGCTGTTCAAGGTCCCCCATCACAATATTTGTGTAGCTGGGGCACATGAGGATCCCATCATTGTCCCCCTTAATTGGCAATAGTGGACGCCATTGTCCGTTACCCCTCTCCTCCTGTTTACGTTTTGTCTCACGCCCTCGTTTGACCATTTATTTTGACCACTCATTCACATCATACATTGTCACCGGTAGGCTCATCACCTCTCTGTTTGGTAAGCCAACCTTTTTTCATTTTCTTTCATCTCCTCCCTCTGGATTTTCCACTTTTGCATCTTGTTTTGTGGTTTAGTTTTTGTTGTCCCAACTTTCCCTTTTTATTTATCCCATTTTGCGTTTCTTCTTTTCATTTCAGCCTTGACAAAGGCATAACGGCCGAAACGTTGGCTTTTGTGCTACAGTACTTGCAACGTCCACTTGTCCAATATTTCTCTCTTTATATATATATATATATATATATATATATATATATATATATATATATATATATATATAAAAAAAAAAAAAAAAAAAAATAATAACATATTCCGGTGTAGAAGACTCACAGTCCACCTACAATGGTAAAGAATAGGGCACTCGATTCAGTTGACTCCTCACGCAACATTAGTTTCACGCTTTATTCCGTTGTCGTCTATGGAGCCCGGACTATGGCTCCCGGTGGACTATATCTACTTTCACACCGGATCCTAAATTTGTATTATACACATTATCCTATAGCTTTATATGGTACTATTATACTATACATAGATGTTTACTGCATCAAAACGAAAATTCCGATTAATCTCAAACTTTGGAATTGAGCATTGTAAATTCATTAGTTCTAGTTGGCTGTAAAAAAAAAAAAAAAAAAAATGTGTGTGTGTGTGTGTGTGTGTGAGAGAGAGAGAGAGAGTTCTGCAAATACTGTTACAAGAGTGCTCGATGGTAGATGCCAGAGCGTACTTTGTTTTGATTTATTGCATTTTTATTACTATTTTCTTTTCATAAAAAAAATCTTTTAATGCTATAATCTTCTCTGTTACGCAGGCCTATAATTTGTACGTTTTACTACATAGAAATCACTATATTATATTAGATTTGCTTATATTAAAACAACAAATCTATGATTCACTGATTTTCTCAAGGTCAAGGTCATTTGCAATCCTTGCACAATTTTTTTTTATTCACGTAGTATCTGGTGTTGAAATTTTAGTCTTACTCAGTGATGTAACCAAACATTTTCATAAGGGGGAAGCGGGGGCTACAAAATAATTTTGGGGCATCACTAAAACACATTTTATAACTGAACACGGTATGCTGTGAGGCAAGGATTTGGAATTGGTGCCTTTTTAGACTCACCCTGTATGGCATACTTTGATGTGTATTTACTCTTAATTAACACCGAAAACGCAAGATCAGAAACAATTGAATATAAATTGGAATATACTCTTTCTAAAGGCTGACTAATAGATTTGATGAGGATGGAACCCTAATTTTTTCTAACAAATCGTGGGTTTTTTGCATATACATAATGCTTGTCCGCTTACTAACCACTGTGTGAAATAGCTCAGCTCAAACCGATGTCCTTCATATAGAAAATCACAACTTTGTAATAACATTCCGGTGTAGAAGACTCACAGTCCACCTACAATGGTAAAGAATAGGGCACTCGATTCAGTTGACTCCTCACGCAACATTAGTTTCACGCTTTATTCCGTTGTCCTCTATGGAGCCCGGACTATGGCTCCCGGTGGACTATATCTACTTTCACACCGGATCCTAAATTTGTATTATACACATTATCCTATAGCTTTATATGGTACTATTATACTATACATAGATGTTTACTGCATCAAAACGAAAATTCCGATTAATCTCAAACTTTGGAATTGAGCATTGTAAATTCATTAGTTCTAGTTGGCTGTTTTTTTAGGAATGAAAAAAAAAAATATATTTCGAAATCTCTGAGTCAGCCTTTAAGGTGAGAACCACATATAAAACATGTCAACATCCTCTTTTCAGGAAGTCGACTTGTTGAAATATGTCATCTCGCCATGTGAACATTCTCTTTTCAGGAAGTCAACATGTTGAAATATGCTATCTCACCATGGATGAAAGCAATCAATTACACCTATATGGAATAAAGCCTGCAAACCCCGTTCAACTCTGTATATGTCTGTATGGATTATTTCGTGCAGAAATTACATGAAGGAATAACCTATTTTGGTGACCATTTTGAAATTCAAGATGGCTACCCCAACCAAATGGCACAATAGTACAATACTGTTAGCATTTTCTCTTATTGGATTCCTTGACCCTGAAATCACTGGCATAGGCACCGAAATCATGCCTCTGCAAGGCCCAGAGCAGAGATATATGGGCAAAAAGTGACTTGAAATTCAAAATGGCCGCCACGGCCAAACACCGAAAATCACCTTATCCAAATTGTCAACAATGTTTCTAATGGATTCCTTGATCCTTAAAGACACTATCAGTGATTTGAAAAATATTTGAAATTTGCATCAATAGCTTCAAAACTTGAAGGATAAGTCTGTAGAATTCTCATAAGTTACCTTTTCCAGCTGTAGAATTGACAGAAAAGGAAAGCAAACGGCAGTGTTCCAAGATACGATTCTCCATTCATTTACGTGTTGTAGTAAGTGTCCGTTCGGACAATAATGACTAAAATCTCAGATCCTGTCCTTATTAGGTTGCTTCTGGTCTTATCATTTGCAGGGTATGTTAGGATACATGTACTTGTTACATACATGCAAAAATCTGATTTTTGATGATTTTTTCGATTTGCTGATTTAGCAAATAAAAAAAAAAAAAAAAAAAATTTTCTCTTATTGGATTCCTTGACCCTGAAATCACTGGCATAGGCACCGAAATCATGCCTCTGCAAGGCCCAGAGCAGAGATATATGGGCAAAAAGTGACTTGAAATTCAAAATGGCCGCCACGGCCAAACACCGAAAATCACCTTATCCAAATTGTCAACAATGTTTCTAATGGATTCCTTGATCCTTAAAAAGAAAAAGATACTAGAATCTCACCTTTGAAAGGCTCCGAAACGGAGATATAGGCAAAATTATCCCTTTTGAAGTTTAAAATGGCCACCACAGCCAAATAACATAACCAACGAGTGACATATGTTCAACAATGTTTCCAATGGACTCCTTGTTTCTGAAAACACATAGTGGAGCGGTTGGACTGCAAAATTCTCGACAACCCCTCCTCTCGGTACAACAAAACGCAACCACTTCTATTCATAAGATAGTAATAATAATTTTTAAAAATGATGGTTGTGGTAAAAAACTTTGGTGGCAGGGGTGTTTTTTGGGTAAAAAAAAATCACGTTTTTGAGCTAAAAAATTAAGAAAATCAAGATTTATTAATTTCTTAGCACAACAAATTTTAATCATGATGCAATACTATCAATCTCTACCATTTATCTTATAGATTTCAGTTTTATACAATATTTTAAGGGTCTAGAATTTTACCCCCAAAATCACCCTTTTTCCTTACAAAAACATCCTTTTTATCACATGTCACGTCAACGAGTATTACCTGAACCCGTTATGCAATGTATAAAACCTATACCAATAACAAAAAGGATACCATAAAAACAAGATTGTAATATTTTTACTTTAAACAAATTTAAAAAAATAATATTTTTCGCTTAATTTGCAGCCCAAAATGCGTTTTTCGGCCTAGAAATCATCCCATGCCACCAAATATTTCAACCACAACTATCATTTTCTTAATCAAATATCTTTATTTCAAATAAAGGTGGTTGTGTTTTGTTGTACCGAGGGGAGGGGTATTTCGAAAACTAGAGCACTTTTTAAAGTTCGACCACTCCGTTAATAGGCTAGGACACCCGAATCGTAGCTGTATGAGGCCCAGGGGCTGAGATATGAGCTCGGGTAATTTCACATGTAGAGTTGTAACTTTTCCAGTCGTAAATAAAACGAAAATCCGGAAATATTAAAAGTCAATTTCAGAGATCAAAGCCAAATTTTAAGTACTAATTTATTTTAAAAAGGGGATCTCGTCAAAATTTTACCTTGCCGTCGGCTCAAATATTAAATTTTAGGAAATGGGACTACTACTCTGTTACATCTCTGCAAATGGTGGCCATTTTGAATAAAAGTCCATAACAACGGAGTAAGCCTGATAAGATTTGTGTGAATTATGGCAATTGTGTGCTCTGTGATTTTTATTATAGGCCCTGCACTAAAAACACTCATCCATTTATCAGAAAAAAAAACATACAAATCGTCGGTCGAGTTACACAGTGACGTACTTGTAAAATACGCATTTTGAGGAAAAAAATGGCTTTGAAGATTTTGCAATCTAAATTTGCTCTATACCGTTAATTAAAGCATATATTTCAATTAAAACCGACTGGATCGCCAAAATAAATTTAAAATCTATTTTAATGATCAACTTCTAATTTATATAGATATGTGAAAAAAATAATGTTACATAAAATATGTCACTATGTGAAAACGATAAAATAGCAATTTCAAATAAATAAATAAATAGTAAATAAAAATAAGTAATAAATACGTCGCGCAAATACGTCGTTAAGTGAAACGTTTGCGCAAATACGTCACTATGTGAAAACGATAAAAAAAAAGAGTCGCATTTAAAAAAAAATGATCCGTGAACTTAAAATACATCCCACAAATACGTCACAATGTGAAACAGCAAATACTTCAATATGCAGATTGGATGCTGTGTGCCTGTTAAACGGGTGCATTTATGAAAATAAGCGCCACAAACTCGAAATAATTCCAAAAAAGTTTTTAAACTGAATTTGGTAATATTTGACAAGTAAGCATATCAGTGTAGTGGATAGTGTATAGGCCTAGAGAGAAGAAGGTATTTCATGGCTAAGGCGTAAGTGCCGTCACAAGGGCATAATTTTGTATTCGTTATACAACACTAAATCGTGGAATGTAAAGAAATTCGAAGTAACGATTCTGTCGGCATGCATGAAAGGGCAGTTATGAATAGTGTGGAATGTGGAAAGGAATGCAGGTGTGCAGTGGTGATGTTATGCGAGTACTGTCTATCCCATAAAAATAATAATTAAAGCCACTATCAGCGATTTTTTTCAAAATGTAAACAAACAGCGCCCCCTATTTTTCATCAAGATGCATTTTTTGCACTGTTGTGTTGGAAATTGTTGTAGTAAAGACTTGTGTAAGTGGCTAAGCGTAACGCGCCGTATTTGTCTAGAAATGACGACTTTTATGTTTTGTTTACTAATAAAAGTCGGGATCCGACTTTTTTTAGACGCAAAAACAGTCGCAAATGGCATCTTCAAGACCCCTTTAAGTGTCTGTTTTTCACAATGAACAGTAATATAAGGTGTTGATATGACCTAACACTAGCAATTTAGAGACAAAATGGGCATTTTGATTTTGGAAAAAAATGACTGATAGTGGCTTTAATCCATGGCATGCGGGCATGTAAGTAAGCGCTTGACAGGAGGTCGGATCTTATGAATGGCCTAGTGGTCCTAAAACGCGTAAGATTCTACGAGTTATCTTACACGTTTAAGATGCAACCTTACACGTCTAAGATGCATCTTAAGCGTGTAAGCATATGGCCAAGTGGTTCAAAAAACGTGTAAGGTTGTACATGTAACCTTACACGAGTAACATGTATCTTACGCGTGTAAGAGTTCATCTTACACGTCTTTAGTGTTGCGCGATACGAGAGATTCCTTGTGGTTGATATTTTATACACGTCGTCCATCGAGACACGATTGGGGGAACGAGATGAATCTTGAAAAGAAAAGCTAAAAAGTTATTCTTCGCCCGCGGTTGAAAAATTACACAATACCACCTTAAAGGAGGGTGAAAATGCTTAATCTATGGCTTTTTCGTAATTTGTAATACAACGGAATAAATTCCAATCCTAAAATAATGTTGATGGCCTTTTCTAAATAATATTCACCATATTAAAAATAATATTTTAGCTTTTCTTTTTAAGATTAATAATATTGGCATTGTACTGGCTAAGTCTGCTAATTAATCAGGAGCTCGTCGCATATACGGCGATCAAATTGGTATACCGTCCATCACTAACAGACACATCTTACACGTGTAAGAAATATCACCTTATATTTCATTGGTCGTGCATACATTACGTGTAAGATGATTGGCTGAATGTGATTTTTCAAGCTTTATCATAACATGATTCGCCAATTCAAGTGTCTTTCTATTTTTTAAGACGTGTAAGGTAGCATCTTAAACGTGTAAGGTTACGCGTAGAATCTTACACGTTTTTAGGACTGATTGGCCATTCATAGGATCTTAATACCCCCCCCCCCCACCACCACCACCACCACCACCACCACCAGAGCTCTTTTACGATTCTTGGATCTTGTGTTGAGTTTGAACAATTTTCAATTTAATGACACTCATTATTTGCAAATTAGAGGTACAGCAATGGGAACGACTGTTGCACCAAGCTCTGTCAATATTTTATGGATTTTTTAGACAGACAAAATGCTTGCCGCTGCTCCAACTCGTTCCAGCTTTTGGAAACGTTTGATTTATTTTTTCTGTAATGATCTTGAAATATTATACAAAAATATATCAATAATTACCACTCTAGTATTAAATTTAATACTTTTGATCAGTCACTTTTTAGAGTTCCTTTTCTTGAAGTTTTGGTTGAAATAGAATCGGGCAAACTTAAGACCCAACTTTATACCATACCTACAGACGCGCATTTATATTTGCTTCCAACATCTTGTCACCCTAATCACATTTTTTTCTAATATTAGTTGGGTCATTTGGAGCAATTTCGTGACCGTGGAGAGCAGAGTATCATTTCTCATTGGATTTGTCTTCTATGAAGGTTAATGAACAAATTTAGCGGGGGTGCCCCTCGTGAAAGTGTGGACGGAACCAAGGAGGAAATCAAATACAGTGTCAAAAATGAAAAATGCTTGGATGCTTTAGAAAGGTAACCAAAGTGTTCGTCTTGTTACAAGGATTAAAAAGGTATAGTTTGTACCACCTACAACGTATGGTTATGGAGATATGACAAAAATCGTCAAATGTCAAAGGTCATCACAAAGGTCAACTCTTTAATACTGCTCCGATTTCTTTAAAAATGGTCTCAAATTGTTAACCTTCCACAGGGATTGCAGCGAAAGTAGTTGACTCTCTAATTTGTATTTGTTTATCGAGATAAATGGCAAACAAGGTCAACCCCATTGACCTCTATTGATCTCCGAATTTTTAAAAATATGTTAGACGGTGCAAAATGTTTTTGTTGCAATATTTGAGGAAAGATGAACAATTTCAGCTCATTTTTAACGAAATTGGAGCAATTTTAAGATTTAACCTTCGTGATGACCTTTGACATTTGACGATTTTTGTCTTATATCTCCAGACACATACATTGTGAAGTAGTTCAAAACTATACCTTTTTTAATCCTTGTAACAAGACAAACACTTTGGTTTTACCTTTTTACAGCAATCCAAGCATTTTTAATTTTGACCACTGTATTATTAACCCCCCCCCCCGGATTCCGCCCACACTTTCACGCGGGGCATCCCCGCTAAATTTGTTCATTATCCTTCATAGAAGACAAATCCACTGAGAAATGATGCTCTGCTCTCCACGGTCACGGAATTGCTCATAATGACCCAACTATATAGTGTACATCTGTCGAAACTGCAGAATCATTTACTTCGTAGGAGGATTGTGGAGAAGTCTATTTCAAAGGGTAGGGAAATATAGGGTCCCGTTGGATCTTAATTATGACCCCAGATTAGCAAGGGTCTCTTCTATTGTTAACAAAAATATTCCAATACTTCATACTTTTGAAAAGGATGAAGGATGTAGGTATCCTGCACCTCCTATTATATCCTTTAGAAGGGCTAGGAATTTGAAGGACCCCTAGCCCTTGTTAATGCAAGACACCCTTCACCAAAGACCACTCATGAAAAAACGGGGTTGATTCGTTGTAATTCAAAGTAATGTTCTGTAAGAATATTTATACAAGAAACTAAAAGGTTTCTAAGCAATGTTACGAAACAGTCATTTCCCATTACAACTCTAATTCATGATAAGATGGATTGGCTTATCTATCTCATAACATGTAAGAAGTGTGGGCTTCAATATGTAGGGAAAACAACAACTACGTTGTATACCAGATTCAATAACCATAAATCATTTATAAAACTCCACAATACCTCAAGAGGCAAAAATGTACCAGTCCTGTCGCCATTTTAATCAAACTGACCATTGAATTGATGATGTCTATTACTGGTATTCAGCCATCAGAAAAAGAGAATCATTTTGGATTAAAAAAACTTCCATCTCTATCCTAAAGGCATTAATGTTGAAGAATAATTTTATCCCCTTTTCTATGGTAGTAAATCATGTAAATCATTACATTTCAAATGATGAGAGTTCTGCAAATACTTTTACAAGAGTGCTCGATGGTAGATGCCAAAGCGTACTTTATGTTTTGATTTATTGCATTTTAATTACTATTTTCTCGTCATGACAAATTATTTAATGTTTTAATCTGCTCGCTTTGTTGATGCACGCTTATATTTTGGAAGTTTTACTACATAGAATGTAGTGCAACGGTTGCAGATGACCTTGACCTTGATAAAGTAAACTGAATCATAGAAGATTTGTTGTTGTTTTAATAAAGCAAATATAATATACTTCAAAATGTGGAAAAATGAAAGAAAACGATTAAAAATAAGCCAGATATGACCATTTTGTAAGCACACCCATTTTCCCTCCATTCCAATGGGACTTACACAGTTAAGCAAGAATAAGTCAATGTACGACATACGGGGCATCATAGCATTAGGAAATAAGGATGACCCTGCTTTTGTTTAATTGATTTAGGAATAGCCATAATCTCCTTCATTGATCTTCAAAAAGGAATTTAAAGGTTCACAACAAATCTCACCATTATCCTGAAGTGTAAATGAGAGGGTTTCAAACTACTGTAATCCATGTATAGATACAAGTTATGCCAATTAAAGGGACTAAACTCTTTGCAATATCCTAAACAATGGGAGATCTTGTTTTCTTGCTCTGCAACAGGTGAATTGGTGTTTGGATTCGTCATATCAGTTGGCACATTGGTATAAATAAAATTCATGGATTATTCCGTAGTTGAAATAATCAAGAAAATGTAGCATTAAGCTTGACAAAGGCATCATGTTATTGATATTGTACATTTTCACAAACACAAGTTTAATGTCTGTAAATCCCATAGGAATGGCGAAAAAATGGTGTGCTTACAAATTTTGTCATATCTGGCTTATTATTTAATCGGTTTCTTTCATTTTTTCAACATTTGGAAGTATATTAGATGTGTTTTATAATACAACAACAAATCTATGATATAGTGATTGCATTAAGGTCAAGATCATCTTTGATCCTTGCACATTTTTTTTTTTTGATTCACGTAGTATGTAAAGAGCAAGTGCAAAAAACTGATTTTATTAAATTTTATTTTATTATATTATATCTAGTGTTGTAATTTTACAGTCTTACCAGTGATGTAACCAAACATTTTCATAGGAGGGAGGCGGGGGCTACAAAATAATTTTGGGGCATTACTAAAACACATTTTGCAAAGTGAACACGGTATACTATTGATACTACCAATTTATTACTTTTCCTGATCTCCATTGGGGCAGAGGCAAGGATTTGGAATGGGTGCCTTTTTAGACTCGCCCACTATGGCATTTGTGTATTTGCTCTTAACACCAAAAACGCAAGATCAGAAACAATTGAATATCAATTGGAATATACCCTTCTTAAAGGCTGACAAGGGAATGTTAATAAATACTCTGTTGGGGTCGGAATATTCATGGGGAGATCACAAAATTTTAGCTCCCAAAAAGGGGATCAAAACAATTCCACCCGGTATTATGGGGGATTAAACAAATTTAAGGACATTTTTGCTCCATTCAAAACATAACTTAGTATCAATTTGCTATTTTGGGAACATCAAGCCAAATTGTAAGTATTAATTTATTTTAAAGAGGGATCTCGTGAAAAATAGGTTCCGTGGACCTTCACCATGTCACCTGGTGCTACGCTGAAATGTTACCTTGCCGTCGGCTCTAATTTTTAATTTTCAGGAAATGACACTACTATAGTCAGGGACAGAATTAGGCGACCAATTGCGCGTATGTCAAGGTTTGTCAATCAGCGCGACGCGGACTGTGATTGGTTTGAATGTGTAGACTGGGCGGGGCATGTTCGAACAAAATATGATTTAAAATGTCAAAAAATGCCATGTTTGAGTCGAGTTTTGAACTCACGGACCCAATAATTTACGTAAGTAAACTTTCTGTTTTAATAAGCTTCAACTGTTCACAGATCATTATTCACGGCCGACATTTGTTCTGCCCCGTCAAATTAAGTCAGACGAGCAATTGGTCGCCTTATTCTGTCCCCGATTATACTCTGTTACATCTCTGCAAATGATGGCCATTTTGAATAAAAGTCCATAACAACGGAGTAAGCATGGTAAGATTTGTGTGAATTATGGCAATTGTGTGCTCTGTGATTGTCATTATAGGCCCTGCACTAAAAACACTCATCCATTAAATAAGGGGAAATACAAATCGTCGGTCGAGTTACACAGTATTTTGAAAAAAAATGGCTTTGAAGATGTTGCGATCTTAATTTGCTCTATACCTTTAATTAAAACATATTATATTTCAATTAAAACCCACTGGATCGCCAAAAATAAATTTAAAATCTATTTCACTGATCAACTTCTAATTTATATAGATATGTGAAAAAAAATGTTACAAAAAAAATTGTCACTATGTGAAAACGACAAAATAGCAATTTCAAACAAATAAATAAATGGTAAATAAAAATAATAAATACGTCGCGCAAATACGTCACAATGTGAAACAGCAAATACTTCAAAATGCAGAATGCTGTGAGCCTGTTAAACGGGTGCATGAAAATAAGCGCCACAACCTCAAAATAATTCCAAAAAATGTTTTAAGTTGAATTTGGTAATAACAAGGCGGCCCTTTTATGGCAAAACTACATATCTAAAAATCGGCCTTTTGAGATATTTACCTTTAAAGTTCATCCGTTTGCATTTTCTTATAATTATAAGTTAGCTGGATTGAATACATTAACTATATATGTTTATCATATCATTCTCTGTATATCCTTCAATTTTGAGGGTTAATAATTAAACCATTTCAGAATTACAACACAATTTGTCAAGTTACGTAGTTTTGCAATAACAAATTAGGGAAAAGCTGTTATGGCAAAATACATATGGTATATTTCAATGGCTGAAAACAAAATATCACTTACAAAGAAATAAAATTCTTGATATGTGTTGCTTACAAACATTTTTAGTTCGATCTTACCCTCATTTAGTTTGATCTTACCCGCTGAAGTCCCATTAATTTGTATAGCAAAACACTGTCACTCATTGAAAGTTTTTATGGCAAAACTACTTATCTCTTAACACTTAAGTGCCTAAGGTGTTTTCACTCACGTTGGTGCCTAAGGGGGGGGGGGGTTCCATGGACCCCCCCCCCCCCCTAAGGAAACCACTTTCCCGATGGAATTTTCAATGAAACTCATACCACCTTTGAGGGGGCATAAGACAAGGCCAAAGATGCAATATAAATGAGTTCCGGTTTATCGTCCGGAAATTAGGGGCAAATCATTGTTTTCGAAATGCGTCAAAATCGCGCAAAAAGTAGCATGATGTTTCCGCGGCCCTGCTTCCATAGCATACACATTGCAAATCATTTTGATGTTTATATCTACTCAAGAAGGACCAATTTACATATATTTAACACAAACATTACAATTTTGTACATTCTTGTATTTTTTTGTGGGAGCAGTCGTATTTGCCATAGGTTTGTATAGCAATAGCGCGCAGTCGCTCGATGATGGAATCGCTTCTTTTCAGCACATAAAGGGTTAATTTTTTCTGATAATGTAATTAATTTTGTTTCATGCATATGAACATACATAAGCAGAAAAATATTTCTGCCAACAGGGTTTGCTAATTTTTATTTTTAAAATCACACTCCCATTGGTGCCTAAGGGGGGGGGGGGGTTCCTAGGGACCCAAGCTAATTATCTCATTAACGGGCGAGAAATTTTAGTATTTTTTTATGGAAAGAAGAGCACCGATAAGTTGCACAATTACAAAAAAAAATAGAGTTCAAAAATATTTTTCACGAGTGAGAAATCGCCGAAAAACAAATCTTGGGTACTATGGAACCCCCCCTTAGGCACTTAAATGTTAAATTACGTAGTTTTTCCGTAAAATAATAAGGCGATTTTGAGAGAAAATGACACGTAACTTAGAGATACGCAGTTTTGCCGATAAAATACCTTCAGAATGGTAAAACGTTAAGATGTGCTATCTCTGAAGGGAAGCATATATAAGACGTTGTGAAATGAAAGCAGTGCCCCCAATTGCCCAGAAATAACTTTCGAGTTACGTAGTTCTGCCATAAAAGGGCCGAAGTAAGCGTATCAGTGTAGTGGATAGTGCGTAGGCCAAGACAGAAAATGGTATTTCATGGCTAAGGCGTAAGTGAGTTATTATTCCACTACTAGTAGTGCTTCCCACAATCCAATTCCACTATAATGCATTGGAAATGCAAGCGTTCGCCTGTTCATGTTTCGTATTATAGTGGAATCACTACTTATCATTGTAGGCTAATAATTAATAACTTTTTGTCGTCGCTTCATGGGATGCAGACAACTCAAGCGCTTGACAACAATACCGCAATCAATACAGACATTCAAGTTTGCCCAATAAATTGAAATCGAAACCGCTGCGTAATGTTAAGACTCACTCAGTCGCACGCGGTCGTTTTTGACCACCACCATGCACAGGAGCAGGTCTCCATCACTAACTTCAAAGGCAGATATTATTTTTTCTTATCTTTGTTTTTTAGACCGCGAGGATTGGTGTGCCAGAATTTCAAATCTAATCATGAAACATTTACTGAATAAATCGTTCTGCTATTGTGGTCAGCACTTCAATATAATGAATAAGCTCCGCTATGAACGGTCCGATAACCTACTCCTGGAGCATGAGTGGAGGTCAAAAGCTCACACGTTTCACTCAGTCGGTCTGTTATTGATTTAAAATCAATACTTTGTGAAAAATAGAGTGGAAAAAACGTGTTCTATATTCACTTTTTAATGATTGCATAAATTACAATGAATTAAAACGTGAATGAGAGGCACAGCGAGAACAAATCAGTGGAAGCCACGCCATTATTTTGTTAAAGCACAGTATTTATCTGTTTTGCGTTTTCATGACTTCATAAAGACTTCAAAAATGTGAAATTTTTTAAAATTAGGTTAAAAACGCGTGTTTTTTTGTTTTTTGAAATGTTTTTGATTACAGACTGTAACAATTGCCGCGTATATACAATCGTGATACCTTTCACATCATATTCTGCATGCATATGTCCTGGGAACTAAAGGACAGAAATTTAGCTAAATTGATGGTCAATGGTAATTTTCACTGTTACACACTTAGAACATGTTTAAAAATTGGCTCTTAAAAAAGAGGGTTGATCAAGTTGTTATTTAAGTTTTGAACACACATGGGAGTTTGTTATAACATGCTGTCTTAAAAAGGTGGTATAGTTTTGAGGTACATGGTCCGAATCGTATAGCCCGTCCCAGGGACCCCGATTTTACCGGAAAGTGGTCAAAATTTTGGTTATCAGAGATAGAAAGCTACTATTTTCTCATTAAACCTGGTGAACACTGTTGGGCAAAGGATGCTTGGTTGGCTGTTATGAGCGAATATGCTCCATTTTGGGTCGGGCCAATATTAGTATACAGAGACTCTATGGGATTACAAATCACATTTTAGCTCTAAAACGGGTGAAATATCGGCGTGCAAACCTTGCGGGTGAAGGCCATTTTATTAAATATTTTTTAACAAGTTGCAATCTTTAACCAACTGCTGTTAACCGTGGTCATCGCTTAACCTTGTTTAAAAAACAAATATAATGTTATTTTTAAAACACGCTTGATGATTTGTAAACAAGTTGTTTATTTTACATAAGTGAGCGATTCAAAGGGTAAACAGCGGTTGTTTAAAATTTTAAACACCCTGGCTTAATTTTGTTCTAACAGCTAGTGTTCTAACATAATTATGCACTGTTGTAAATGGTTAGCAGTTTAGTTAGATTTTCCTTTCTGGCCAAATGACCATTTTTGGCGATTGATTTAACATGGAAGTACACCTGACATAACCTACAAACAAGCCCTTATCAAAACGGATTAAAACATTGGAAATTGTCAGGATGATTAGGCCTTTTTTTTAAAAAATTACGAAGTAACCGGTAGTGCGAGGAGGCTCCAAGGTGCCAGTTGCAGTAGAACCCCGTTAAATTTACCATGAATTCACACTACGTGAAAATTATGGTTTTTTTTATTGTTGCTTCAAGGTATTTTGCTTCTTTTACTGGAAAACACACAAATGTACTTTGCCTGGTGTACTTTATAGCGTAAATATCCTATAATAGTATCTACAGGCGGCTCTGGTGATATAACATAATTTTTAAGTTTATAAATCGTCACAAGCGTTGCAAATAGAAGACTAAAAGGTATAATACAGAGAGATTTAAAGAGTAAAAAATGTAATGCATATATGTAAATTATTGGCTAAATCAACGTCCCTCTAAGTTGATTTCAAATTTTTTTTTTAAAGATTAAAAGATAACGAACTATGAAGCATTCAGAAAACAAAAGAAAAGAAACATGTGGAATCCTACGGGTGGTTGTATAAGCTTCATAATAGGTAGGCCTATACATGATAGAAACGCGTAAATTAAGGTTAATAACTCATGAAACTCTTTCGAGTACAGTTGATTTAACATATCTAAAACAAACGAACTATAGGCCTTCAAGCATGTCGTGTTGTGCTTCGAGTTTGACTTTGCTCCGTGCTTTCATACCAAACTTTAAGCTTGATTTGTAAATTTTTCTCAGCTATTAAATATATGACTAAAATTAGGGTTAAAACAAAAAAACTTAAATTTTGTTATGTAAATAATAAAATACGCACGGGTCTCTTAAAATCATGTTTTGTTTAAAGAGATGTTTAAAGAGATGTGAGTATTTATTGTAATACGATTTCCGATACCGGAGTCGTAATTGTACCAAAAAATGGAATGGACATGTGTATATCGCGGGGCAGAGTAGTGTAAGTAGTGGAAAAGACATCAGCTGTAGTGGAAAAGTCTTATCTTGGTTTATTGTACAATGGTAGTGGTCAGAGCATAGAAATAGTGGAATCGAAACAGTGGACATCGGCTTGTGGGAAGCGCTATTGGTAGTGGCATACTAACGCACGAAGCCTTAATGTATACTGGGAAAACACAAGTTATCAAGAAGTGAGGCAGAGATTGCCGCCCGGTTCGCAGTAAAAGAAGAGTGCTGCCAAAGAAATTTGGACCCGCCAAATTAGAAACGGTGCGAATTTGTCATATCCAATGTTATGGTGAAGAAAGTTCAGCACTTTTTGAGTGAGAGAGAGAGACTCAGTTGGGTGTGTGTGGTGTGTTTCTCTCTCTCTATTCTCACTCTCTCTCTCTATAGTCACAGATCAAGAGACTTGGCGAATTTGTTTGTGCCACATTCGCTGTCGCTTTGCTAGCTTCAGTCGCTCCAATGCCTTGATCTCACACCTCTTACCATATTCATGCAACTAAGCTAGCATTCCAAGTAACTATTCTTCTCCCTACTTCTTTTCCCCTCAATCTTACGTAATGCGTTAATGCCAAGTTCTCAAGATCTTCTTTCCGTATACATGTCCCAAGAATCTCATTTGTCTAATCTAATATACCTGTCTGCGGCACTCTAGTTCGTATCAAAAAGAATCTTCATTACTAACTCTATCTGTCCATGAAATTCTCTCATGCTCCTCAAAAACCACAGTTAACACTCTCCACCTTCGTTTTTATTAGGTCAGCTGTTATTGACCATGCTTCACTTCATAAATTAATACAGGATAGAAGTAGCAGTTAGTATAAGCAACATGGTGTTTCATACTCAACGTGCAGTTCCTCAAAGATTTTTCTAATTTCCAAAATGCAGATTTCTGCAAAGAACGATCCTTCTACACAGTCGCGGAACTAGACTGTTCGTGTTTCTTATGCCTCGGTTTCTTTTTCTTCTTTCTTCTTCTTCTTTTGTACATGCTACTATCTAAGCCATGGAACATTCATCTTGACCAAAATGGTCCACAAGGACAAGTACATGCACAGAACTTTTGACATGACCCGATCGGTGTCAAAGGTCACGATAGGGTCACAGAGGTCACAACGTTATACCATGGCAAAAAATCTAGAATTAGCTCAATCTCAAAACTATGCTGGTCACTCTTGTAGGGCTTGATCAACACTACAAAAAGGAATTAAGACTTTTGTCATATGACACATGATTTAGAGGTCAGAGGTCAAAATACCTCAATGACGGTTACACTTCAAATCACTACCCTTTCAAATTACATAGTATGATCACGTGACTTCATGGATGGTGTGAGCTTGACATCCCCCACAAAAGTTACTTAATGCATTTGATCAAAGGTCTCTGGGGTCCTAATGTCAATGACCTTTACTGTGTGTTAAATGTTCAAACCAGGTCAATATAAACTTCTTTTTATTTGTCCCATCCTGTATACTTGATGAGAGGTCATACAGGTCAATCATACCCCCATCACTTGACCCATGGTTTTAGAGGTCAAAGGTCAAAATACGTCAAATTACGTTACACTTCAAATCACTACTCCTTTACAGATTACATAGTATAATCACGTAACTCATGTTTGTGGGGTAGTTTGAATTCCCCTACAAAAGTTACTTAATAATTTGATCAAAGTCAATTTGGGTTAGGAGTCCAAGACCTGATTTTTCACTAAAAAATGCTACTTCTACAAGTTCCGGTCTCAGCATTCTCGACTGTGTTCAGATCTGTACACAGATCTAGTTTTCTTTTCTTCTTTCTGTCACATCTAATCTCAGAACATGGAACTCCCATAATAACCAAAATTCAAAAGGACAAGTACCTGCACAGAAACATTTGACATGCAACACCGTATTGGTGTCAAGGTCACGATAGGGTCACAGGGGTCAACAACGTTAACCAGTGCAAAAAATCTAGAATTAGCAAAATTCAAAACTAATGCTTCATCTTGTTAGGAACCCTGAATCAACACTACAAAAATGTTTTTTTAAAATTATGACTTTTGTCATATGACACATAATTTAGAGGTCAAAAACTCAACTTACGTTACACTTCAATCACTACTTCCTTTTACAAATTCCTAGTATGAAACACGTGACTCATGTATGTGGTGCAGCTTGACATCCCCCACAAAAGTTACTTAATTAAATGTTGATTAAAGGTCATATTTGGTCACTCATGTCATTGAACTTTACTGTGTGTAAAATTTAAAACAAGGCGAAATAGAAAATCTTTCTACGCCATCCTGTAGTACTTGATGAGAGTGGTCAATAAAGTCACATTATACCCCATCACATGACCCAGGCTTAGGGGTCAAACAGTCAAAATACTTCAAATTACGTTACACTCAAATCACTACTCCTTTACAGATTACATGTATGCTCACGTGACTCATGATGTGATGCAGCTCTGACATCCCCCACCACAGTTACTTAATGAAAATTTTGATCAAAGGTCATCTGGGGTCACTAGGTCAAAGTACT
>JAMKCH010071595.1:0-50726 GCA_023653785.1 Ophioderma brevispina
ATTGAAGTGTTAGTAGTTCCTTTAAGAAATTGTTGAAGGCATGTTCAAAATGAATATTGTACATCAATCTAGAAGTGTGTACTGTTTTTTTAATGACTTAAAGGTACCTGTCCAATTAAGACAACATGCTGTAATTCCCAATATACAATTTGGTTGTGAGTAGCAATGGTGTATGTCTTAATGTCCCATGTCGTGCTGTACAAATAACTTCTGGTAGATGTAAACAAAATGTGTACATATTGACTCACATTTTAATATGAAACATGAATTCAGCCAAAATAATTTCAGATGTGTATTGAAAAAATACAAGGTTTCCAGCTGTGATATCATCACTGGCGTTTCCAGACCTGTCTTTTTTTTTACAGGTGCACACTGATAAATATAAGGTCCATTTTGATTGGTTAATCAGAGGTTATGTCATGTTATATCATGACTAATAAGCCAATCAGAAATACCGGGGGGGGGCAAAATCCAAAATTGTGGAATTTTAAAAAGTACTGGACCAACAAAATATGTAAGGGTGATAAAATGTTGTATTAAGACCCAACACACCTGGGGCTGTAGTATTGTTAATTATTTGCAGGAGGTTGTCAACGATACTAAAACTAGTCATCATAGTTGACAAATTTTTAGTTGAAGGGAGCATGACACACACATATCTTTGGAATAAAACAACACTGTTATACATAAATGGGTTGTTGACACATTTGATCAGGTTCTGCATTTAACTCGGGGGATTTTTGGAATGAGACGGCTAACACCTACGTCGCCATTATCCTTTCCAAAACTTTCAAACACAGTACTCAATGCATGAATACATGCACCAAAATGCAACCAGCACTGAGAAAATTCTGTTTTTTGTTTACACTCCTGCCCATCTGTTTGGAGGCAGACTTTGCATGTGTCGGCAGGCACACTCGAGTGTCTCCAAGTGTCGTGTGTTACAACGTGAATTGGGCTATGCAAAAGCAAGTCAACTCACCTCTAGGTTCACAGGCTATGCAACTTGCCAAGATTAGGATTCCAGCATACCTTATCCTACAAATTTCACCTGCCAGGGCTTTCCCCCTCTTAATACTCAAAAATCATGGTGGATTTGAGTGCTAAAAAAGAGCCACTGGTACTTGCCTCCTAAACTAGTATAACAAAATGGACTGTTGTAGAGTTGGGTGGTAAGGTGTAATCTCTAGGGGGATAGTGCACGATGCGACTTAAGAGGCTTTAACTGAATGAGATAGTATTTTAGATCCACCATTTCCTGGAGTTCTAATTTTTAACCATCTGTTGGGAATTGTGTTGTGTAATGCATGACTGTGCATAGTATAGCATTGGTCTAAGTTTACCAGTGCAAGTGCAGTGCACTCTTTTATTTACTCTTTGGAATTGCGACTTCTTGCTTTTGCTTTCTGCAGTCTAATATGCAAAGATATTGCATGTCATTTGAAGTTGTGTAAACCAAAAAAACTGTCTGGATTCTTGTATAATTTACATACTGAAATATACATAATAAAGAATAAAGGCTTTAGAAATCACTAAAAGTACTTGTTCACAACCCTGCACAGTAAAAAATAGGTTGAATTTGGTATTGATGGAGAGACATTGTGAAAAGGTGATTACATTCTAGTAAATGTGCTTATACTGAGTCTGGTGGATCATGTTTCTCTCGGTAAATAACCCATAACCAAGGGATCTTGTATTTAAAGCTTTCATTGGAAACTCTTTAGTTGTACTGCAACTACGATTGTTTGCTCTTATGTTTTCCCTTTTTTTTATATATGGTGGTTGTTTTGACTTGTTTTTTTGTATGATTGGCACCCTTTTTCAAACAGGTACTATAAGACTGGAAATTTTGTGCATGATTGAAGGTGCTTTTTCCGATTTATATCTATTGTGTTCTCTACTTGATTTGAGAGCCCAACACTTGCACAAACGCCCCATCAAGTACCGTGGGAAACAAACTTGCAGTTTTGATGGTAGAAGCAATAATGCATATTGCAAAGCCCTATTCAATACTGTACTAATATTGATGGTTAACCATTAAAACGGTGGGTTTTTGTTTATATCTTGGGAATGAAATGGATTTAAAGGCTCAAATTTCAGGACGACAATGAGAAAAATACAGCCTTTCATCTGATGTCAAAATCTATACTACTACCGGGTAAATTGGGGGGTCCCAAAGACGATCGGAACACACACCTTTAATTGTGTTTTGTTGATATCAAACCACTTTGCTTGTTTTAAAATTCATGACTTTGAGCTTCCCTATGCAGAGCTGTAGAAGAAATATATTTATGTACTTTTATTTTCACAAAAGTTGCTTGAAACACGAAAAGCACAAATATAAATGTGGCGTAAAAGTTAACATTTGCATAGTAGTTTCTGTAATGGTAAACAGAGCAATTAAGATTATCGAATTTGTTATTCATCAATGTGGGGCATTTATGGGGATATGTGAAGGAGCATCTACCCATTGAGGAGGTTTCTCTTCATGCCTTATGTATACCACTGATGAGTGATGAAGATAGCAAACTAACCCTCCTGATGGGATACTGTCCTGTACTCAAAACAGGGTGAAACTGAGCCATGCCATGCCGTCGCTTTGAGCATTATATCATGCATCATCGGATCAGCACACCAGCATGACTGATTGAAAATTAAATTCTCCACACTCAATCCGCTGTCATCTCTTAGTGGCAGCGGGCCGTTGACGTGCTGTATAATTCAGATCTCAATTTCAGCAGAGTTTTGCATTCCATTTATTATTCATGATTCTTCTCCGGCTCTGCTGGCTTTGTAGCCTAATTTTAGGGATCTGCTCGAAATGGGAAGTACCATCGCAGATGTCCCAGAAGAGGGTAGGATACAGGAATTGGTGAATATTTAATTGGGTGGCCTGCAGCGCAGGATGCATGACTATTGCAGTCAGGCAGACTTGGTTTTCAAATCTAAAATTACTCGCCCATAAATATACATATATGCCTAGCTGAAGTTTTGGTTCCTAAAAATAATTTACTCAGTTTTAGCGTCGCATTGTAGAGGTTTCACGAGAAGTGAGCTGTTTGAAGTTGAGTCCCAAAGTGTGGATTTTCACAAGTATGGATGAAGTGTGATAAATTTGTGTCTTGTCACCATCACATAGGAGTAAAAATTTATAGTAGCTGTCGATTTCAAAATTTTTGAGGTAGTTTGAGTTAGAAGCAGGGGCGTAACAGGGGTCACTTGTGAGAGGGCAAAGTCCCGGTTTTGAGGCAGATTTTCCCAGTTGAATGTGGTTTTGAGACAGATTTTCCTGGTTGGAGGTAAAAATGTCCCAGTGAGCAAGCAAAAAAGGGCTGAATTAGCATGATTGTTCAGCTTTTCTTCCCGGTCAAAGCTCTCTGGGGTGGCAACCTGCACCCCCATACAATTGTAATTGGCATTTTTTTTAATTGATTTTTGCTACTTTTAGCCTGTAACTCCAAAACTTTAGGCTGTAGATAGTACAAACTATACCTTTAGAAATCCTTATGTTTAGACAAATAACATGGTATACTTCTCAACATGATTGGCTCAGTTTAAAATTTGGATGGCTGTGTTTGTCTAGACGTCTAGACCCACCTTGTTAAGGCACCATTTGCAGCACTTAAGAATCACATTTCAGGGGGTCCCTGTCAGCTGTCTACAGATTAAAGCATTCAAATCTTTTGTGTTCAAGATATGTTACAAATGTCTGCTATTATATTCTACTAAAAGATATAAGAACTTGTAGCACACATCCAGATGTGGGTAAGCATCCCAAAATGCAAAAATCCTTTAACACTTAAAGAGGCACTGGCACTTTTGAAAAATAGTGTGCCCTCTAGATTTTTCAAAATAGATATTTTTGCATGGTTATAAAGCTTTTATATACATTAGCCCTCGCCTGAAATTATTAAGCCCAAATCAGCTCGCTTATGGGTAAACAGAACGATTGTATAATTAATGTCGCCGACAACATTAATTTAGCAGACGATGCAGAAATGGCATGTAACACAACACTCCAGAGTTGATTCTCATTTGCGAGCAAATTGAAGGAATTTCATATTTTCTGAAAATGTGTCAGTGCCGCATTAAATGCCTTCATGTTTGGGTGAGAATTTGCTGACAGAAGCAAGTTACTTAATTCAAACAAAACTGTTAGTCTAAACTAACAGAATATATGAAGCCCTCCCCATAGTGCATCTCTTTTGCTATTTCCCACAATAACTTTTAATCAAAACATAAAAATTGACACCTGAATCTGAATACAAAGGCAACAACCCAGCATATGGATCATAAACAGTTACTTGCTAAAGTGGTTGGTATTCAATTTCATTTGTTTTGGTGTTTTTTTCATCTATTTTTAAAAGCAGCTGAGCACTAAGGATAATCTATGTGTTTGTCTTTTATTTAGAGCTTCTTACAAAAATATGCTCCAGTTTCAATGACCCTATGCATTATGGGAAGGGTATTTAAGCTACTGTGTTCTAAACCAAATCATACTAAAAATAATGCCACTCAAAGTCTTCAAATTCATGTAAGGTCATAAATGATTAATTTCAAAAGAAGGGAAGGTAAACACAAAATTCTCCAAGTCATAAATCCTGACATATTCAGTGATAACGATAATATTTTTCTTAACAGTAAACTTTTGAGAGTAAACCATTGTTAGCTGAAACCTGTTATATTAAAACCTGTTTCCTCTTCCGATCCTTGATGCCAAGCTCTAGCTGAATTTACATTTATTCATAAAATGTCCATGGAAATAACTGATGCCATGATGCGACTCTGTATTATGCGTCTTAGTTTCCGTCTTGGAAGTGCCAAAAGCCAGAGAGGATTAAAAATGTATGAAGTTCACAGAAAATCAAGGAATTTGATCCCATCTTGGTTTTAAAAAGGTCATGATATGTTTTATTGAAATTTACATTGAATGTATTCGCATGCACTAAGAGAGCATGAGGTAATTGCTTGGGAACATCCATGGCTCCCGCACTCTACTGCTTCAAATGTTAAAACATTGATAGTTTACACATGGGTATTAAGTTTACAACGGAAGGAACACATGATATTTTTCCTGCATGGCAATTGAAAATGAAGACGTCATAAACTATTGGTAAAATTATATAAGAAATGGCCACTGTTGAATAAGATGTCGGATGTGCATGTAACCGCAAGGGATATTGAGTCCTGAGTTCATGTAAATTTTATGAAATATATTCCCCAGAAAGGGGAGCTGTGTTTTTCTTACATATTTTCCAAGTTATGCCATTTTGATATGTCCATTTTCCAATTACCTTTTTAAAGCAATGAATGGGTGCCCACACCAAAATTCCCCACAGAATGACAAGAAGGCAGTTTGAAACTGTAAAACAGCAGCCCTGATGTACATACCGTATTGTTCTTAATAAACGCCCCGGGGCGGTGCATTTTTCAAAAGGGAGGGTGTTTATTACAGTCAAAAATGGAAAGTCAAAAATCCCACAGAAATCACCTAACACACGCTTATTTTCGCTGATTACCAATAATACAAACGAACAAGCAGGGGGACGCTGTTTTCGCACCTCCCGAGGTCAAAGTTCTATACTAATTAAACTATTACAACTGTGCACAACAGCGATTATGATACAGATTACGACAGTCCCGGCCATTAAATCATGTGATTTAGGTAAACTTAACTAATTTTCTTGAATTGTTTTATCCAAAAATCGCAGGGGGGGCATTTATTAGAGCAGGGGCGTTTATTAGGAACAACACGGTAGATATATATTTGAGCACTGATGCAGATCACATACATTCTCAGTATTTTTTAGTTGTGTGCTCCTATTTGCACACACCTCCTTGCCCCCATTATAAAACCATGTTCTTAATTGTCAGCACGTTCGAATTAAGATCAACAACAGCTACAAATAAGGTGATCTAGAACTGTTACAGAGACTTTGAAAGTGCCAAGTAAAGATGTCAGTACAACTTTCAAGGAAACAGGTCATGTTTCCTAGCACAATTGGGATACTATTCAGTAAAAGGAACATTGTGAGACTTCCCCAGCTTTCAAATTTTAGTAGTTGGTTGATAGGAATACCCATATGTGACCCAGTACATGTAATTGAGGCTCATTGCAGTGGGAAGACTAGCTTCTTATTCGACATGTGTCATTAGTACTTGTGATCCTGGGGTTTAGGTTATGTTTTGAAAATACCCATATTCATCTGTACTGCAAGTAATAGCTCCAATAAATCCTTATTGTAACCATGGCCTGTGTCTCTTCAGGAATGGAAGAATGGAATCCAAAAACCTCTATATTATGGTCTTAAAGTCGCCATTATCACAAGGAACCTTGCTTAAGGTCTATTCATACTACACTGCACTGCACTGCAATGCAGTGCAATGAAAATAGATGAAAACCATTTCCATGCAGCAGCAACAAAGTTCAATTGCATTGCGCTGCTGCTGTGCTGAGTAAGAGATGGTTTTCATCCATTTTCACTGAAGTATATGAATGGACCTTTACAGCAGTGGATCACATATAAATTCACAGTGGCGGATTTAAGAGTCAGCAGTGTCAGCAGCTGCTGACAGGGCCCCCCTTAAAATATTGATCTGAGGGCCCCCTCGGACACACCTTAGTCACAATAAAGTGCGATATTGTGTTGCTTCTTGACGCTAAAGGGGCCCCACCTTAAACTGCTGACAGGGCCCTTTTCCTTAAATCCGCCACTGCTGTCAGTGTGATGTATGTCACTGCTTTGTGACTGGCTCACACCTGTGCTCGAACACCTGTCATTACAGTGTTATTCTGTTCCATAATAATAATAATAATAATAATATTTATTTGAATTACTTGCAAAATACATAAACAGAAAATAAATATAGTACATTCAAAAATTGACAATGCAAAAGCAAGTAATTCTGGATAAGAGAATGGGTTGCAAAAACCCGATCACAAAAGTGCTCTCATATCCAAAGAGAAAAACAAAACATGTACATGCACAGAGAACAAGATCAAAATTGTTTTAGGAAACCAAAAGAATAGGCAAGGCAAATGTATGCACAGTGAAAAAGTTAATCAATGATAAACTGACTGAGAAACAACAATTACCCTGTCTATATCAAAATGGTTTCCAAAATGAACAATGCTACAAAAAAACACCCATTATTTCAATCAACATTCATTTATCAAACTTAAAAAGTGTGATTTACAGCCTGCTTTAAAGTTATAAAGATTATTGACAACACGCAAATCAGATGGGATTTCATTCCAGAGACGTGGAAGTGAAATAAACATAGAATTGAAGAAAGAAGAAGTCCTTGCAGATTGGTGCAAAAGCCTAGTATTCTGCAATTTGCTATGTTGAATCAAAGAATCAAAAGAAGCAGGGGTCAAATCATGTAAAATCTTAAAACCCAGAACAAGCCTTTGAATTTTGAAAGCATCTTCAAGCCTGACTAGATTCAAATCAAGAAGAAAAAAAAAAAAAAAAAAAATGAGTAAGAGATGGTTTTCATCCATTTTCACTGAAGTATATGAATGGACCTTTACAGCAGTGGATCACATATAAATTCACAGTGGCGGATTTAAGAGTCAGCAGTGTCAGCAGCTGCTGACAGGGCCCCCCTTAAAATATTGATCTGAGGGCCCCCTCGGACACACCTTAGTCACAATAAAGTGCGATATTGTGTTGCTTCTTGACGCTAAAGGGGCCCCACCTTAAACTGCTGACAGGGCCCTTTTCCTTAAATCCGCCACTGCTGTCAGTGTGATGTATGTCACTGCTTTGTGACTGGCTCACACCTGTGCTCGAACACCTGTCATTACAGTGTTATTCTGTTCCATACGATTATGTCATGATCATTTTGATCCTGGTTCAGGACCAGATTTATTGTGAAGCAATTTTCTAGGCAAGGATCACTTCCATACAAATCCGTATTTACTAAACACCAGAATCACAATTCATTCACCCATGTATGAAGCTGGAATAGGTAGGCTGCCATATCCAGGTGCAACAGCAGGTGAATCCATTGTATTCCTAATATGTAGGTCGGTTAACCAGCAAGGTGGGCAAAGCTTTTGGTACACTCCAACACCTCTTTTAGGCCTTTCCGTGATAATAAAAGCAGTGCTAATAAAAGCAGTGCTAAATACAGCAGGCCATGCACACATGTATGTATTATTCATTTGAGCAGTGGTGTGTGCCACATCGCAGTTAACAATTTCAGGCCTTCGGTGCAGAAACTGCAGCAGTAGCCAATGGGTTTTGACACCTAACGACCAATTTATTGTTTGAATGGAAATCAGGGAATCTTTCCAAATACTGTGAATACACAATGTTGGAATACCTAAAATTTCAAAATACACAACACAATGCTAAACATCAGAAGTTGTATTGATGAAGTCCAATTTGTAGATTAGATAGCAGGTTGGACAAGGCTGACTTGAAGATTATATTTTGTTGTTGTAGGAATTGGGAAAAGCACACTCTTTGCTTTTTGCATGGCTTCATTATTTGCTTGGAGAGCCTTGAAATGGCAGTAGCAAGAATGGGAATATTTACATAATAGTTTGATTCTCTCTTGCGAGAGGTGAATGCGTTATTATGTAACACGCTCATTTATTCCACTGCTACCTGCAAATGACGAATCACACAAAGGGTGAATACTCTGGTTAAAATATTCCACAGGTTTTTAGATAAACAACTTGCAACTGACCATTCACTGTTTGCACAGTTTGTCCCATTTGCAGGTGGAGCATTGAACTTGGAATAGATGAGGGTGTTACACAGCTATGCATTCATGTCTTGCAAAGTCATTAGTTTTGTAAAAGAGAGAATCAAACTGTTCTGTAAATGTTCTTAATCATACAGCTGCCAGATTGAGGCTCTTCACACAAATGGCAAACCATGCAAAGAACAAATAGGACACACTAGTTAAACACGTAACATGAGGTATTTCTTTGTCATAGGGCAATTTTTTTCCAAGGAGTATGTGTACCTATGTGGAAGACATGCCTTTTGGGGATATTTTTGTGCCCTACAGGGAACATTTTTACTTTCCAATTTAGACATATTAGTATTGAGTTAAGATAAAATATTAAAACAGCCCATTGATTCTCTGAATTTATTTTGGTGTCCACAAGTTAAACATTATGTGTATGTGTGTATGTACTTGTGTGTATGTCAGTGTGTTGGTGTGTGTGCATTTACATGCATGTGTGTGTACATGTACATAAGTTCTTTTACGACTTTGGCCTCAAATCCTTGTTTTACCTAATGAATTGATAAATATACTAGTTGCTATTATATACCTTCCTTCTCTCTGATATATAATATGTGCCACACTGGCCATGTGCTTTAAATAGATGGGTAAAACAACACTGATGATACAAATAGAAATAGTCAAAATAGTACTCAAAGCCATAAGGAATATCGTACGTCACTAACATCTGCAGGCCTTCAGGTATTATCGCACGCTGCTCCAAACGGTAATACAAACTCCCTTTGGTAGTGTAGGCCCACAACTGCCCTACACCTGTCAAATCATCCTTGGATGTGATGGTGACTGTGTGTATGTGGCCCTACTGTCCTGAGAGAGATAGCACCAGCGATCCACTACAATGCTTTCATAACACTTCTCTTCTCTAGCCAAGGTGCTTGGTGACCCTGCTTTCACACTTGTATGGATTATGATTGAGAATCATAATGAGGAGAACTTTTTAAAGCAGCAGGCCATGATGACACCCCTTTGAATTAAGTGTCATATTTAAAGGTTGTGTGGTTTGCTGAAATCATACACATCTGGGGAGTGAGTTTCAAGGGGTCAAAGGGCAAAATGAATATAAAGACGATCAATTATTGACAAAATCTAAGAAAGGAAACTTGTTTAGTTGAAAATAATTTGACAATCCTTTATGAATTAAATACATGTATTGGGCTACTAGAATTGGACTTCAAAAAGGCATGAAAAGAGATCATATGAGAGAAGGCCCTCAATTTTCCTTGAATTGAGAGGCTGTATCTGCATTTGTCATGTTGGTATTGTTTACACATGTCCAAATTCACTTTGTGAGTGAATGAGAGTTTAATTGTCTCATAATGGGTGATATTGTATTCAAATGAAAGGTCATATTTTTCTCATTGTCCTGAAATTTCAGCCTCCAAATCTTTCCAGAGAGAGACAAAAAACTGCTGTTTTAATGGTTATCCATCAATATTAGCATGGTAGTGAATAGGGCATTTCAATATGGATTATCGCTGCTCTCTTCAAAACTGCAAATTTGTTGGTGGGGAGTGTATGCAAGGCTCTCATATCGAGTGGAGAGCACAACAGACATAAACTGGAACATTCGGAACATGCACCTTTAAAATAAACTTTTACCATTCTGCATTACTCAAATTCATAATTTGTCCTTCAACAAGAAAATCACCACTATTTTCTTAAAATAAGTGCGTACTCTGTGAATGCACATGACATGGTGGCAGATCAATTGGTAATGTGACTGCTACCATCATCAGCAGATAATGAGCCAATCATAACTGATAAATGGTGAGGGAATTATAAAAAAAGTGCACCTGTGATTGTGCTCTAAGGACAGTCTCTCACATATGGGACAATTTTAGTCATAACGGTCATGACCAGTCCACTATGAAACTTGTATACACATACGTATAAGTTGGCCACCATGTATTGAAATACATGCAAATACAGGTTAAGTTATGCTGTATCTGCATTTCAAAGTCAGGTTGACATGGCTGAGTAATGACTGGTCATGACTGGTCAAGACTGAATTCGCATACATATGTGAATGCATCGTTAGACATAACTTGCCTTCAATATTAGGAGTCGAATAGTCTTTGCTGCAGGATAGGGATAAAAAGTCATGTCCAGTGATTTAAATCTTATATCCAGAAACTTGTTTAGCTAAACACGATTTTAGCTTAAAATTGACGTAATTTAAAATTGCGTTTAAGCAAAACATGTTTAAATATTTTTAACCATTTGCTTACTTAAACAGAAGCTTTAAACTTGAGTAACATTGTTGTTATTTAAATATGCTAACTTGAGTGTATAAGGCCTATTGTGTTTTATTGGTTGAGCACACAAAGTGTATTTTGACTTTCCATAGCGTTTAAGGTGCTACACCAACTGGGCGAGAATGATGTGCACCGTTGCTGTTGTCAATTGGACAGTGCAATGAGCCGTGCACACTTGGCAAAAACATGCACTAAAACACCTCTTAAACTAGCCCCATACCTAGTTTAAATTTCGATGCATTTTGGCGGAGTTAGATTTGCGTTTAACTTTAAACTCCTTTCTGGAATTGTGTTTATGTAAGCCATACGTTTATCTTACATATAAACGTTCCTTTATCTTAAAATCGCGCTAAACACCTTTCTGGAATATGGGCCTATGTCTGTAAAAATAGTAAAATGTCTCAGCATTTGAAAGTAGGTGAGATTGATAATAGATTTTGACATGGAGAGGTCAACATTTAAAAAAAAAACTAATTTTCAATTAATTGGAACCTCAAGCATGGATAACCTAATTTTTTTCCTCATTGGTTTGATTCCCACATTGTTGAGTGAGGTATGAACCTGGGAATAAAACTGTTCCAACCTTCAATCTTCAAAGTGGTGACTCAGTGTGTAGATTCTCACCTCACTATGTGTGGCAATTGGTCAGTGTGTGGGGTATTCCAGCATGGACAGCGTGATATGCAGAGAGTGAATATGCATAGTGCTTTTTGTTGTTTTCAAAGAAAATCTGGGCTGTTTTTTGTTTGTCTATAAAAGGTGTAGAAGTGGATAACGTGTGACTTGTACACTTTATCAGACTTTTCGTTGTTACTTCAAGGGTTTTTGTTTTTGGTTTTGCATATTATAATGTTTGCCCATGTACCGGGTGTCTCAAAAAAAGGAAACCCTCAAAGCGCACTCTATTTCACAAAAAGAAAGGAGCAAACCATACAAATTAATATACATCTAGAAAGTGGATTTCATTAGGTTTCCGGCACCGAAAAAAATCTTTCCAAAATGTCACATATTGACCAAGTTATGGCCGATTGAAAATTTGGACCACTTTTTCATTTTATCCACGGATTGTTACTGTTTCAGCAGTCTTTAGGCAATACACATTCTCCAAACACATTCTTTTGTTTATGGTTTCTTTTGTTTTTGCAACAAAGGTCACTTCTGATATTGAAAAGTTTAGTTTCAATTATTGGAAATTCCAATATTTTGCCTCATTCTTCTTTACTGTGCTGCTCTTCCCCCCTCCACCTCACTTGGGGAAGTTGGCAGCCCCTAAGACAGACGCAGGCTTGCATTCTCTTTTCCATTTCAATAATCGACTTCTAATCATTTGTCCGTCGGATGCTTGCAAAGGCAGCGGTTATTCTGTTGCGAAGATCCCCCGATTTGACTCCGCTCGATTTTGCCTTGGGGGAAACATTAAAGAGTGAAGTGTATTACAGGAACCACCAGCAAACTTGCCAGAACTTCGCCATAGAATAACCGCTGCCTTTGCAAGCATTCAACGTACAAGAATGATTAGAAGTCGATTATTGAAATGGAAAAGAGAGCGCAAGCCTGCATCCGTTTTCATGGTCTTAGAGGCAGCCAAATGGTGGTGGTGGTGGTGGGGGGAGGGGGGCAAAGCAGTACAGAAAGAAGATCAAGATCTTGGAATTTCTAATAATTTAAACTAACCTTTTCGATGTCAGAACTGATCTTTGTCGCAAAAACAAAAGAAACCATAAACGAAAGAATGTGCTTGGAAAAGGTGTATTATCTAAAGACAGCTCAGACAGTAACAATCCGTGGATAAAATGAAAAATTGGTACAAATTTTCAATCGGCCATAACTCGGTCAATATGTGGCCTTTTGGAAAGATTTTTTCGGTGTCGGAAACCTAATGAAATGTACTTTTCAGATGTGTATTAATGTGTATGGTTTACTCTTTTCTTTTCATGAAACAGAGGGCGATTTGAGGGTTTCCTTTTTTGAGACACCCGGTACTAAAACTGTTTTGATAATTTTTTCATGCAAATATCCTCGTGTCTCTTTAAAATAGGTAAACAAATGTGACAGAGTGGCCAAACAAAAATTATACTGAAAGTGTATTTTCCTGATAAGGCCAAACTACTGGACCCCTCTCTAGTGAAACATGCCTAATGTTCTTTAGTGCAAAGTGCTTTCATGAAACGTGTACATTCTTACAAGTATATTGCACACGCACCTCCTCATGCTAATTGATACCGTCTATATTCTCTTATGAGGCCCCTAGACACTGCAGACACCAAGGTGGCAATGGACAATCAGGGGTATTCACCCTACTCCATCTAAAAAAAAAGCCTATTAAATTATACATGACCGGTATTCCACTCAGGCTGTACACAGGACCGAATATCATGTCTGAAGAAAGAACAAGGTGCCCTCGCATTCGTGTGCCCAACTCCTAAATGAACTACACAGGAAGTGTGACATGTAATCCGTAGCTGGCGGGGAATTACATTCCGAATGATCAAGCACTCATGTAATGTAAATCCTGACACGTTGTTAAAGCAGGGGCCCAGTGGTAGCCGTCGTGGGCCCCTGTAGGAGACATTGTAACATTAATTTTGTGGCTGATGTTGTTGCACTTAGGGCCTGCATAATCTGTCAGATGATGATGAAGTATTGTAGTTATAAAAGTATATTAGCAAAGAGGTCCCAAGACACACAGCTGAATTCTTCTGCATGAGTTATACACAGGAACCAATATGGTACCCTCACTCATATTTACGATAATAAAATTACATGGGAGAACTGAGTTTAAACTTGAGATTTCTTCTATTAAAGTCTTAATTTAAGTTATTGTAATTGGTAATATTCTTGAAAAAATATACAGTTTTGGTATGTCCACATAAAAAAAAAAAAAAAAAAAAAACTCGGTCAATATGTGTCCTTTTGGAAAGATTTTTTCGGTGTCGGAAACCTAATGAAATGTACTTTTCAGATGTGTATTAATGTGTATGGCTTACTCTTTTCTTTTCGTGAAACAGAGGGCGATTTGAGGGTTTCCTTTTTTTTGAGACACCTGGTACTTGATTAATTCTGAAATGAATAGCCAAAAACAGTGGCCCATACTAAAAAAGTGAAATGACTTTAATCCTGTACTGAAATGGAAAGTCCACTCCTATACTGAATAGGACCCTTTTTTCCGTACGGTTAATACCATTATACCTATTAAAGAAAGCAAAAGGTGGCGAACAGCTATACTTGAATTGGTTCTTGTTCTAAATTTCTTTTTTCAAATTCCATATCGAGTGAAGAGAAAAACCATATCCCATCCTGTTGGACTAACCACCATTTAGTCCAATAAGTCCACTTATGTGAACAAGCGTCATTGTCGTTATCTTTACATTCTATGATTAACACTTAAACATTTTCAAAATATTCTGTTGTTGTGTCATTCTGTTTCTACCGAGACAAGGGCTGGTGCAGTCATAGAGAGGGAGTGGTGGGGGTTGTGAGACGGGGGTGAGACACCCCCCTCACAGAATCGTTGGGACAGTTTGGTGTTCATCAGCAAAAATTTTTTACTGAAGGCAACTGGTTATAATTACAAAAAAATTAGGGTGGGACTATTGGAATGAATTGATTAATTGTGGGCCGCAGCTATAGCTGGCAGGGACCACGTAGCAACCGTTTTGTTGAGGGTATGTAGGTGGTGGTGTGTTTGTATGGAGTGTTGTGTCAAAAATTGTTAAGTTTTTCATGGGGAGGCCCACAGCTTATATTCTTTGAATTACAGCTGCGAAAGCCAGAAGAACCGCTGAAATTCTAGTATGTTATGATTCGTTGAATATATTACCTTTGATTGCAATTCTGCATTTATTTGTTGTGTTTACAACTAAAACGCCTTTGGATATCCTTATGCTCACATAAATTGTATTTTGCTCCAAACATTTCCAATGTTCATTTGAAAAGGTCAAGTCCACTAGGCTATTGAGCATGACCTTACCTCGGACATTTTGTAACCTGAATTATTCTAATACATCTACTGCCCAATTATTGAAAATGCAGCATTATCAAACGCGTCACATGGCTGCCCTTAAATTACAATAGGGGGACACGAATGTGTTTCAAGTCACAAGACATCGCAACACATTTTTAGCAGTACATTATGCATACAGGGTGCCTGAGTGCCTCAGAAAGAATGTTACCCTCCAGAAATGGCACTTTTTGCTTGCTTGACTAATCCTTAACCTTGTGAATATGTACTTTTTTGCGAACATACGGTGAAACAAGAACGAGAACGGTGAAAAAATTACCAAACAAATTACTATTTCCGTAAAAATGATACATGTGATATGAAACCATAACTACACAGTATAGGTTAAAAATAATGCCTTAAATAAAACTGGCTGAATTAGACCAAAAAATGGGGAAACTCAAAATATCCCTCCATGTTAGAATTTTACTCACAATAACTTTTTAAGTAATGGGCTGTCAAATGGATCCCTGACCATGCAATCTGTCATTACTGTCTGTGGTGTTTGCTTGATTGCATGCTGTACCTCTTGTAATTAATACATTGACACAGAAACCTGCTTCCGACTTAAGAGGCCTGAAATTCTATTTTATTCAGGGATGCCAATTTTTCGTCCATCGAAGGAATTCCTTCCCTTTGTTAGTCTAAATTTCTGCACTTTTATCTATTTTCAGCCAGTTTTGGATCATTTTAGCCCAATTCGCGCACACTTTTTCCTTCCCACATTTGAATGGAAGATAATCTGGGTGCATTCTAAGTTCAAGCCAGTAAGAGATCATTTTTTCTTGAAAATTGGGATTGTCAACTTACCTTGACACTTTTTGATATAAATAACAATTATGAGAGTGTGAAGGGAATACTGCTCAGGGTTTGGCAACATTAGAAAATTAACATATCAATGTAGTACAAATTCATGTAATCAGCCGCATCACATAATGACGTATTTGCAAAATACGCATTTCAAGAAAAACGTCTTTGAAGATTCTGCGAACTTAATTTGCTGAATACTGTTAGAGCAATATTAGCACATTTTTTGAAGAGCG
This sequence comes from Ophioderma brevispina, assembly GCA_023653785.1. Classification (NCBI taxonomy): domain Eukaryota; kingdom Metazoa; phylum Echinodermata; class Ophiuroidea; order Amphilepidida; family Ophiodermatidae; genus Ophioderma; species Ophioderma brevispina. The sequence continues at coordinate 16,068 of JAMKCH010071595.1, forward strand.
CCCCAATTTTCAAAATTTGATATTTTTGCACAGCTATGTTGGTAATTGTCTAGAAAACTACACCTGCGAACGAGAATGCTAAAAAATCTCAAATTTTTTGAAAAATTGGGGGCACTCTTCAAAAAAAATGTGCTAATATTGCTTTAATTAAAACATACATTTCAATTAAAACCTTGTGGAAAGTAAGTTAAATTGATGGCCATAATATGTCCATCAAATGTAACATTAGCAGCAACAAAAAATACCTACTTTTTGTGAACAGATTTATTCATATCAAGCCAATTTTCAAGCTATCCTGTTTTCAGATAAGTTTTTACAAACAAAATGCTGTTTTTCTGGCAATTTTTACATTTGATGGACAAAAATGGTAAACTTGTGTTTATCAAAAAGTGTAACATTTACCCCTCAAAAGGTCTCATATCTTGAAAACTACTTGTTGCAGGCAATTCAAATTTCTACCAGATTTTGCTTTTGTGAATTTCTTGAGTTTAAAGTGACAGGAGGAGATTTTTTTGAGGGTACAAATTTCTCTAAGTTGCACTTGATCGGATGTAGACCACCTACCAAGGACGTTTCGAAGGTTTATTGGACAAACAAGCATGAAAGAAACCACAAACCTTGTTTAGAACTTGCCTGAATATCGTAATTGTCCCCATAGAACACCATGCTTTGAGTTTCTGTCGTGCACGACAAAAAGTACTAAATCATCATCTTATAACATAAAGACGGCGTATTCGGCTTATTCACTAAAGGTGTGGTCTAATACATTGGAAAGCATTCCAGATATGCAAAAACCCGGGTTCGAAAAAAAATTGGGGCGCTTCTTTCTGGAAATCTCATGTCTCTCTAAAATAGGTAAACAAATGTGACAGAGTGGCCACACAAAAATTATACTGAAAGTGTATTTTCCTGATAAGGCCAAACTACTGGACCCCTCTCTAGTGAAACATGCCTAATGTTCTTTAGTGCAAAGTGCCTTCATGAAACGTGTACGTTCTTACAAGTATGTTGCACACGCACCTCCTCATGCTAATTGATACCGTCTATATTCTCTTATGAGGCCCTAGACACTGCAGACACCAAGGTGGCATTGGACAATCAGGGGTATTCACCCTACTCCATCTAAAAAAAAATCCTATTAAATTATACATGACCGGTATTCCACTCAGGCTATGCACAGGAGGACCGATTATAAGTCTGAAAGAAAGAACAAGGTGCCCTCGCATTCGTGTGCCCAATCTCAAATGAACTACACAGGAAGTGTGACATGTAATCCGTAGCTGGCGGGGAATTACATTCCGAATGATCAAGCACTCATGTAATGTAAATCCTGACACGTTGTTAAAGCAGGGGCCCAGTGGTAGCCGTCGTGGGCCCCTGTAGGAGACATTGTAACATTAATTTTGTGGCTGATGTTGTTGCACTTAGGGCCTGCATAATCTGTCAGATGATGATGAAGTAATGCAGTTATAAAAGTATATTAGCAAAGAGGTCCCAAGACACACAGCTGAATTCTTCTGCATGAGTTATACACAGGAACCAATATGGTACCCTCACTCATATTTACGATAATAAAATTACATGGGAGAACTGAGTTTAAACTTGAGATTTCTTCTATTAAAGTCTTAATTTAAGTTATTGTAATTGGTAATATTCTTGAAAAAATATACAGTTTTGGTATGTCCACATAGAACTTGGAAACATAGGCGGACTGACCATAGACCTGCTGTATAGCTATATGGTGTTAAACACCATTTGGATTGAACTATTATCTTAACGTACGAAGCTCTGTAGCAGGAAGGATGTTCCTGTAACGAAATCCCCTCGAAGAAAAAGTATTTTAACAACTTCAACAAATATCAGTACCATCATGCAAGTCTTGTGGCCCAGAAACTCTCAAACAATCCCAATGTGATGTTACATTAATCTCTCCATCATATCTTGTGCCTCTTTTCAATTACATGATATTGGTCTCCTGAATTGAATTGTCTTGACTGGACCATAATTAACTAATTGTTCGATTAGTTTATTGATAAAAGGTCTGTAGAAGTATTTTATTTAAAAAAAAAAAAAAAAAAAACTTAATTTAAGTTATTGTAATTGGTAATATTCTTGAAAAAATATACAGTTTTGGTATGTCCACATAGAACTTGGAAACATAGGCGGACTGACCATAGACCTGCTGTGGAATTTTCCACATGGGCCGCTTGGAATTGGGCCACTTTGGGCCGGTCAAGTAAAAAGAGAAGGGAAGAAAAGCAAAAAAGAAAAATAAAGATAATAGGAAAAAGACATGAAAGACTTTATATGGGTATAAGCCTATGAAGTAATTTCAACTGTTTTTCAGGAGGGCTGTGGCAAAAGTAAATTACGTTTTGGGCCGGCAGCAACTTCTTTAAGTGTGTAATTCCTTAGGAAAAAGAAAGGTAGGGCCTACACTGTAACCATAATATATGTATAAGGGTATAGGCTGTCGCCGGGCTGACACTCTATAGCTATATTGTGTTAAACACCATTTGGATTGAACTATTATCTTAACGTACGAAGCTCTGTAGCAGGAAGGATGTTCCTGTAACGAAATCCCCTCGAAGAAAAAGTATTTTAACAACTTCAACAAATATCAGTACCATCATGCAAGTCTTGTGGCCCAGAAACTCTCAAACAATCCCAATGTGATGTTACATTAATCTCTCCATCATATCTTGTGCCTCTTTTCAATTACATGATATTGGTCTCCTGAATTGAATTGTCTTGACTGGACCATAATTAACTAATTGTTCGATTAGTTTATTGATAAAAGGTCTGTAGAAGTATTTTATTTAAAAAAAAAAAAAAAAAAAAGTGTTAAACACCATTTGGATTGAACTATTATCTTAACGTACGAAGCTCTGTAGCAGGAAGGATGTTCCTGTAACGAAATCCCCTCGAAGAAAAAGTATTTTAACAACTTCAACAAATATCAGTACCATCATGCAAGTCTTGTGGCCCAGAAACTCTCAAACAATCCCAATGTGATGTTACATTAATCTCTCCATCATATCTTGTGCCTCTTTTCAATTACATGATATTGGTCTCCTGAATTGAATTGTCTTGACTGGACCATAATTAACTAATTGTTCGATTAGTTTATTGATAAAAGGTCTGTAGAAGTATTTTATTTGTCATGCTCTTTATACTCTGAAGTCTTCACCGTCATTGACACCACTACACATATATACATACAATAATCAGGGCCGCCGAGAGATGGCCGGGCCCGTTAGACAAAAAAAACGGGGCCCTGCTTTTTAGAAAAATTGCGGCGAAGCACGAGAAACGAACATTGCATATTATATCCCTAAAAGTAGCCCCTAAAAACCAACTTTGATGAAATCATCTAATTTAGATCTATGGACCATTTTGATACACATTTTGCTAATAACATCCAAATGGCTTAACCGATTTGACTCCGGATTTGGTTAGGAGATAGGAATATTCGATTTTCATGTGGTTTTTACCTCTACTTGATGGAAAAATGACTAGTTTTATACTCAGAGCGTTTTAGTGCTATAATAATTTATTGAGTCAGAAAAGTTGCGAAATATCAATTTTCCACCCCATATCCAGTATTGTCATACTTTTCTCAGCTTATGACGTCATAGTGACGCCATCATGGGAATGTTGGTACTTATTTTGATATCGTTCGTTCGTTCATCCATCAGTGATGAAGATGACCATGACAAGACAAATAATTTAAGAAGGTGAAGAAGTTTTGTGGCCGCGCATGTGGCTGATGAGACCAATTTGAGCATGGAAAAGAGTGTGACACACGGGACGTTCACTGGAAGGAGTACTGCCTGATGTTATGGAGTTGATTCTGGACCACTGACCTCTACACATGGATAACGGGCTGCCGCACAGTTGAATGGTCGCCGAGTGAAACAACAGGAAGTTGGTTTTTGACCTATACAATATGGCGGAAACAATGCATACACCTGCTGGTGCACATATTCCACACAGATGTTCTATTGTTTGACAAGGTGTATGCATTGATTCCCGCCATGTTGTATAGGTCAAAAACCAACTTTCTGATGTTTCAATCGGCGACTCAGACCCGCTATCCATGTGTAGAGGTCAGTGTTTCTGGACTTACGCTCAGCTGATTCTCTGAGATTCTGGTGTTTCAGCATCATCTTTGATAAGGCTGCGCCATGTGGGGCGATCTTGGGCTAGGCTTTCCCAACTGTTCACGTCTATATATTGAAGCTTTTGAGCGAAGCCTTGGGTGTATCTTTGAAATGCTTCTTCTGTCCACCACGTGAGCAATTTTCTGTCTTAAGTTCACCATAAAAGATTTTCTTATAAGGAAACGTTAGTGAGGCATTCTGGTCACATGACCATCCCATCTAAGCTGTGATTTCTTAAAGATGGTGTAGATATTTGGCATACTAGCACGAGTGAAGATTTCCTTATCTGGGACTTTGTCCTGTCACTTGATATTCAGTATCCTTCTCAGACAGCTCAGATAGAATTGATTTAATTTCCTACCGTGGCGTTGGTACACTGTCCAAGTTTCACAACTATAAAGGAGGGATGGCAGGACAATGGCCTGGTTGATCAATAGTTTGGCGTCCAATCTGATTCCTGGCCGTTCCCAGACCTTTACCCGCAGACGGCCAAAACTAGCGCTGGTTTTTGCAATCCATTTGTTGATTTCATCTTCAACGAGCACATCACGGGACAACGTGCTCTCCAAGTATGTGAACTTGTCAACTGCTGTTAGCTTCTGATATTTAACAATGATAGATGGTTTCACATATGGCTTACCAGGGGCAGGTTGGTACATGCCTTCAGTCTTTTTTGTGCTGATAGTCAAGCCAAAGTTGTCCCTGGCAAATGATAACGGGTCTATGCTGTTTCGCATATTACTATGTGTGCCAGCAGATAAGGCACAGTCATCAACAAACAAGAAGTCACGGGCAAATTCTTCGACTACTTTGGTTTTATCCTGAAGCCGTCTCAGATTGAACAGTTTGCCATCATAACGGTAGTTGATACATATCCCAGAACAGCCGTTGCAAAAGGCATCTTGATGCATGAAACTAAACATCATATTGAAGCGGACTGGTGCTAGAAAACATCCTTGCTTTATTCCAATAGTTACTGGGAATCTGTCAGAAGACTCAAGATGATCCTGAACACTCGTCATCATACCATCGTGGAACTGACGCACCACTGAGATGAATTTATCTAGGCATCCAAACTCGGCCATGATTTTCCAAAGACCCTCACGGCTGACCGAAACGCCTTGGTTAACCCTCTTCCTACGCATAGGGGGGGGGGGTTGTTACCACCCCCCCTTCAAGGTTTTTTTTCCCCGGCTTGTGCTAAAACCCCCCCTTTTTGGTGGCCAAATTATTTATTAATTGTCAATATGTCCTGTCCCCGCTCCTTTTATCCCAAACAAACATCCACTGGGGTATAGGTAGATTACGGGTGATCCCATTGATCGATAGGGGGGGTGTAACCACCCACCCTCCTGAATAGAAGTACCACCATATGCCTAACACAAACCAAACAACCAGGACCTCACGCAACTGAATTTGGGACCAATAGATAGCTATGGTCCTCCTCTTTCCATTGTACCAAAATGAGTACCACTGCGCTAGCATAACACCTTACAATGACTCATAAAGTTTGGCTGTCACAAACTACTGCCATTTCCATAAGACACACCCAGTGCAAATTCATTCTCTCCAAAAAGGTGAGGAAAATCAGATTTTCCATGCGGTTTTTTGACTCTACTTGATGGGAAATCGACTAGTTGTATATAATAACATCATTTTAGAAAGAGAATACAAAAATAGTTAAAAAACATAAAATTTCAAATAATCAATTTTCCACCTATATTCAGTATTTTCGTACTTTCCTCACAATACGTCCATGGTGACGTCATAAATGGGGATGTATTACTTATTTTGGTACAATTGGAAAGAAGAAACACTCTAAGCTATCCTTTGGTACGCACTTTACAGAATCGGGTGTTCAGTAACAGAAATCACACAGGGGGGGTGGTACCAACCCCCCCCCCCCCCCCTTCGCAATTTTGTTACAAAAATGGCTCAGGTAACGGGGTTAAGCAATGAAGTCAGTAGAGTCGGAATTTTTGTTCCTGACAGTGACTGACGTGCTGCAAAGTCCATATCAGTGGTTCCACTATCCTTTCTGAAGTCCACGTTGACTCTCTGGAAGAAGACCTTGTCCAAGTGATCAACAGGGCGATTGAGAAGGATTCTAGCCATGATCTTTCAGTCAATTGATAACAGGGATATTTCTCTTATTTTGGATATCAATGAAAAAGAAACTCTAAAGTTATGCTGTGTTATTTTATAGGAATCGTATGTTTAGTAGGCGGATCACGGGGGGGGGGGGGGCCGTTCCTGGAGTTTTGTTACAAAAATGGCTCAGGTAGACGAGAGTGACAGTGACAGAGGATGTGCAAAAATAAAAATCTTTGGGTAGGGGACAGACAAATTGCTCAAAAATAGAGGTTTATCGGATAATAACTTGCTAAATATTCCCAAAAATGGGGTCTTTGGGTGACATTTTTGGGAAAAAATCTTTAAAAAAGAGGTCTTTAGGTGAAAATTTCCTAACTTTTCCCAAAAAATAGGAGTCTTTTGGTGATAGTGGTAAAATATATGGGGTCTTTAGGTGACAATGATGCTGAGAATGGGGGTCTGAACAGCCTTTACATATGCGTTACCTCCAAGATGGCAGTAATCTACCTCTAAGCTTGGAAATGTGCAATCAACAATGTTTATTGTAGTTGTTTGTTTGTATTTTGCTTGTTTCGTTTTATATTACATAGGTCCTAAGATTTTCATGGGCCGGTCAAGTCAATCTTTCCACGGCCGGATTGACTACCCAGTCCGCCTCTGCTTGGAAAACATTATTTTTCATTGTAATCAAAACTGAACCAATTTGCCAGATATTTGCATGATTATTTCAATTTTAGTTGATACCTACATAAATTGCTAAAGCATGCATTTCTTAGGAGTAAGTAGAAATATTACATAATGTGCACATAATTTGATGGTCAAAGTAAGTAAAAAAATATATAGTTTTGGTTTAAAAAAAAAAGTTTATGTCCACATAGAACTTGGAAACATTGTGTTTCATTCTCATCATAATTGGGCCAATTTGGCAGATATTTGCATGGCTATTGCAATTTTAGTTGATACCCGCATAAGAGTATTGATATAGCATGCATTTCTTAGGAGTAAGTTGAAATATTACATAATGTGCATAGAATTAGATGATCAACGTAACAATTTCCATCTTTAATTATTCTGCAAGTGTTTAGATTATTAAACTTTCATAAGATATTTTGTCTGTGAACACCCTGGTATTTTATACCCTACGTCAGGGGTTCTCAATTATATTAGCTGAAGGGCCAGAGAATGCCGAACATATTTCAAAGTTCCCTACTTGAGGGCCAAATATACTTGAATTTCTTATGTTTCCCTTTATATTTTAGAGCAAGTTGAGGGCCAATTGAGAACCCCTGCCCTACGTGTTAATTTCTTTGTATGTATTCTTTATGATGTTTGCATAGACTCCTTACTGAGCCTCATGATCCAGTTAACTACTCACAAGATTTATCTTACCCAGTTCATTGACTTCATCAATAGCCATTGTGTGTATTATTCACAATTGTGGCATAATCCCGGGGTAATTCAACACAAATGTCCATATTGGACATGCCGCAAACATGTCTCATTTTCAGGAAAAAGGCAAATTTGTGTTAAATTTTGCCCAAAATCTGCATCTATGGTATAGCCATGGTCTCATTTTCAGCAAAAATTGGTATAGACATGGGTCCTATTTCCAGACTCTCGGAGGCACATCCCTACCCAAACCAGACTTGAGAACAATCAACAGAAATGAGACAGATGCTTGTATGTACATACATGTGTGTATGTTGAAAGTATATAATTGTGATTTTTCACTATAGCTAGCCCTCTTTTAATGTATATTACGATTCAAACTGATTCCATCCTATGAATTGAGATGGACACCTGGTTTACTGAGGGCTGAGAAATTCTATTGATGGAATAAAGGATGTGTACATTTCTCTTTGCTAGAGTTAAAGTCATTGTCCATGATTTCCCTCTTAAAATGGATTTCCTTTCTTTTTAAAGGGGCATTTCGTGATCCACAGCCTCGTCCCCCCGACTTACCTCAAAAAAGCTGAGATTTTTATATCATCTGAACCGTTTACATTAGTAAATCCATGTGTGCAAAATCTTACGTGCAAATTCGGTCGTATCTGTAAGAAATTCGCAATTTTGTATTTTCTGTCCGTAAACGGACAGAAATTATAGCACAGTGGCCTATGGTACCGTGGGAAACGATCATTTGCTCATAACACAAAACCGCAAAGTCGGAATCACCTAAAAAGTTGTGAATAAGCTTTTCTCAAGGATATCTAGTGAAAAATGAATGAAACAGAAGGTGCTGGAATCACGAAATGCACCTTTAAGGCCTTCTGATGAAATAGGGAAGAACTTATGGTAGCATGATTTTCATGTGTGTGTGGGGGGGGGGGTGCATGTGTGTGTGCCAGTGTCAAAATTTGGTATACATTTTGGTTAAAATGTCTAGCTTTTTAGTACAGTGAAAAAAAAAAAAAAAAAAAAACATGGGTCCTATTTCCAGACTCTCGGAGGCACATCCCTACCCAAACCAGACTTGAGAACAATCAACAGAAATGAGACAGATGCTTGTATGTACATACATGTGTGTATGTTGAAAGTATATAATTGTGATTTTTCACTATAGCTAGCCCTCTTTTAATGTATATTACGATTCAAACTGATTCCATCCTATGAATTGAGATGGACACCTGGTTTACTGAGGGCTGAGAATTCATGATGGAAAAAGGTGTGTACATTTCTAGTTTGCTAGAGTTCTAGTATTTGTCATGATTCCCTCTTAAAATGGATTTTCTTTCTTTTTTATAAAGGGCATTTCGTGTCCACAGCCTCGTCCCCCCGACTACCTCAAAAAAGCTGAGATTTTACATAGTCTGAAACGTTTCCATTGTAATCCGTGTGTACCAAAAATCTTACGTGCAAAATTCGGAAATATCTGTAAGAAATTCGCAAATTTCATGTATTTTCTGTCACGTAAACGGCCAGGGAAATTATAGCCACTAGAAATGGCCTATGGTACCGTGGGAAACGATCATTTGCTCATAACACAAAACCGCAAAGTCGGAAAATCACCTAAAAAGTTGTGAATAAGCTTTTCTCAAGGATATCTAGTGAAAAATGAATGAAACAGAAGGTGCTGGAATCACGAAATGCACCTTTAAGGCCTTCTGATGAAATAGGGAAGAACTTATGGTAGCATGATTTTCATGTGTGTGTGGGGGGGTGCATGTGTGTGTGCCAGTGTCAAAATTTGGTATACATTTTGGTTAAAATGTCTAGCTTTTTAGTACAGTGATGGATCAAGTTCATACTTGGTATGCTTATACATTGAGACAAGGGTCTCAGATGCATAGGTCAAATGTCATTCAGGAGTCACATCTTGTACATGTGGTATACTCTTTTGGTTAAAATGCTGTGTAGCTTTTAGTGCAGTGATGGATAAAGTTAATATTTGACATGCTTATACATTAAGATGAGGAGGGCTTGTGAAGGGTAACAGATGAGGTCAAAGGTCATTCAAGGGTCACTTGGGGTCATCTTGTGCATGTGGTATATTCTTTTGGTTAAAATGTATAGCTTTTTAGTGCATTGATGGATAAAGTTCATACTTAGGGTCACTTAGGGTCATCATATCGCTCTACAATTATTCTTTGAACACATAATCGGATGACTTGTTTCAGACTGCTGTCCCTAATTTTTTATTTGTTTTTTCACTTGAAATGACAGACTGTCATTTCAAACTTTTTTTACCCTTTGACTCACAAAAATGGTAAATCTCCAAACAACATTAACACAACTTTGGGCTTTTTCAATGAATTTATACCTGGCATCAGTCATAAAATACTAAACAAGCCCTAGTTTAACATTGAACCCTGCAATTTTGATAATTTCCATTGGTATCTAAGTTAAGCCACATGTAAATAAAAGTACTGAAATTTTAAAATTGACCAAATTTTCAACAACGGTCTTGTAATATGCCATTAAAATCAATATTTCTGACATAGTTTATTGTGTCATCTGCAAGAATTGCAGAAGGCGCATAGGGATTACTCTGGTCTATGTCTGTGTGACCTTGGTGACCTAATGTGACCTTTGGCCCCATTCATAAACCGCGACGGCAGACGACACTCATGGTCAAGGGACCGTGATGTATTTTTTTCCTAGAACCTACAACAAATGCTCCTTGATAGAAATAAGGAAAAATTAGCATAAAAACATTAGTACAGTGTAGAAAATATAAGAGAAGAGAAAATGTTGTAATTCTATATGGTTTCAATAATCTGTGGATTGTGAGCATGGTATTCCAGACAAAATCTCAGTGTTGCAGAAAATGTACAGAGTGTGTTTTATGTGTGGAGAAGGAAGTCATGCATTCAAGTAGCATTAATAATGTACTGGCAGACCTAGACTCAAAAGGTGTTTATATTAATGCAATTTATTTGACATTCACATCCTTTATGTTATTCCCATTGAACCTTATTGATGTACCAAAACAACTCAATAGATGTTGGCAAATGCTATTGATATAAGTGTAAATAAGTAATGATTTGGATCATTCTTTGATTAAAATGTTGATTCAGTTTAGAAATGCCATTGTTTTGTTTTGATTTTTGTCTTCCAAATATTATGATTTAAAATCAGAAGATAGTAATAATGGAAATTACTAATTTCAGGGTTTAGTTATTAAGCAAATCATATAACATTTAAAGGTGCGTGTTCCGATCGTCTTTGGGACCCCCTGATTTACCCGGAAGTAGTATCGATATTGATTTCAGATGAAAGGCCGTATTTTTCTCATTGCCCTCCTGAAATTTGAGCCCTCAAAACCATTTCATTCCCAAAATATAAACAAAAAAATGCCGTTTTAGTGGTTAACCATTAATATTAGCACAGTATTGAATAGGGCTTTGCGACATGCATTACTGCATCTACCATCAAAACCGCAAGTTTGTTTCCCACGGTACTTGAATGGGGTGTATGTGCCAGTGCCAGGCTCTCATATCAAGTAGAGAACACAATACACATAAATCGGAACATGCACCTTTAACAGTGGCATAACCAGTGGGGGAGCACCCCTGCTTAGAACCCTTTACCCCACCAGCCCCCCCCCCAAAAAATAAACTGACTGTTTGTACACTGTCTATGGAGAAGGACCCAATTGGCCCTCTTAGAAAAATGTCTCGGCACCCCTTCTCCCCCCCCCCCCCCAATTTGCAAAGGTCTGGTTATGCCACTGACATTTAATCATATAATAACTGTGACAGTGTTTGAAAATATATATAGTAAAGCATGAAATTTTGATCAGAATGATCAATGTAATGAGACAGGAATTATGCAACTTGACCCAATATAAACATCTGAGTCATTGCTATAATGTGAATGATATAAGAGCCTATGCTTACAGTTCTTGAGTACACACTATTGAACTGTAACACTTTTGAAAGCTGTAATTTTAATATCATTATACTTTCTCACCCCAATTCCTCCTTCATAATGAATTTTAATGGTTTTAGCACTTTTTTTAGAATTTCAATTGTTGATGTTAAGTGTGTGGCATATATGGCATTTATTGAAGAATAGAGAGAGAGAGTTGTTGTTGGCGTGTTTGTTTTATTTTGACGTTGACTTGTCGGTATAATTTTGTCCCATTTGATTTATTAATAAACCAATGACATCAATCAAAGTAAAATATGCAGTCAAATGCCAAAACTGAGTGGTCAGTTTAACATGCCGTATGATATCATTTATGCCAACTTTCATGGCGGGTATGCTCACTAAAATCAGAATATTTAACCTGAAAAAAATTGTGTGTGATTTTCAAGACTCAAAAATATGTATCCTCTCGTATAAAACTGGTAGGAAGCAATCAAACTGTGGAAATCTTCTAAACTGTTTTAAAAAATGAACAATATTTGTTTCTCCCCGACCCCAAACCCAGCTAGCTGCTGTGCGCATGACCCAAAGGATTGAATTTAATATAGATTTCAAGTCAATAATTACTTATTGTGTGCTTTAAAAATCTACAAATGATTTAAAAACAAATTGTAAACAGGCAATTTTACTATGCTTATCACCTTTTACAGGTCAACAAGTTGCAAAAAGAAATAGACGCAGAGGCTGACCGACAGCTGCAGCTAGCCCAAGATGTGCAAGGAGCAAAGCGCCCTCGCCAGAAGGCCGCTTTTGAAGATCGGCTGACGCGAAGCGAGGAACGCATGCAGACCCTTGCCATGATGTGACACTACTGTGCCGGTATTCAACATGTAAATGAGACGTCCCAGTCAACATCTGAGACCAACAGTATTACAGTACCCCAAAAGCCCCAGCCCCAAGCAATGGCCATTGACAGGCAAGTATTCCGGCTTTTGTAACAAGTTCATGTGGCGCTATTGGAATCTGGTAAGACAAGTATATCTTCAGACATCGTGTACTAATTAGTATTACCCACACATCAGTATCAACTATAAGTATCATACCTTAGTCTTACCTGAAATGTTATAAAAATATCATAAAACTTGCCTCTGGTTGTATTTGAAAAGGATAAGAGCTGATCTATACATACCAAAAATAGTTAATTTTGTTTAATTATCGTTGTGTTTTCCTATATTTGTACATGAATATGTACCAGAGGCATATCTTTCCAATTGTATTTGTATTTATAACACCATCTTTGTTGTAATGCAATGCAGACAACAAAACAATGACCTCCCAGTGACTTATTGTGCCCTTTCAAATTGGAATATCACCAGATAGTATTTAATATTTAAGTACCTATTTTTTAATTCTATTGTTGTATACCATTCTTAAGAACAGTCTAGCTACTAAATTCTGTCACAAAACAGTGAAAGAATTATTACAGAATGTTTTGTAAAAGTGTAACCATACCGATTAATGGTATGATTTTTGTTGTAACACAGATCTTTCATCTGAGCTTATCCATCCCTTTTCTATTTAACGTTTAACCATATCACCAGTAGGAGTTGATTTTTTTGTGCCTTCCCTACTCGTAACGGTGAATTCAATGAAAGAATGCTACATGATACATGTCGTCGTAATTCTGACATATTGAAAAGGCATTGTGGATTATTAGTGGTGTTAGCGTGGTTCAGGGGAAATGAAGTTGGCACTACTTTTAGATTTTGTACAGAGCCAAAGTAAGTCGGGAGCTTACAGCTTTAATGTATCACTCGGAGAGATGTGCACAGACGTACATACCTGGAATGGGCCCGGCACATTTGATATGCGCTACTTGCACAGAGGCTGGGAAGAGCTGAGTGTAAGTGTCCATGACTTAAAACACCTAACTTATTCCTTCAAAGCAACATCTTCATCAGTGATCCATTAGTTTTTTTGTATCCAACCACACTGATTTTGTTGTGAAAAATCACCCAGATGGTGCAATATATGTTGCTCATTCTAACTACATGAACATTTAGTTAATACTTTGTATTTAGTAGTTTTTCTAAAATTATCACATTTCAGTCATAACTCTTGACTAATTTATAACAAAGATCAATTCTTTATCTCCTTCATTTGGACATAATTTATTGAAAATATACAAGTTTTATATTATTTTATCTGTTTATATATTTTGTTTGTGTATCTAATATGTAATTTTTGTAAATAGTAATTTAATACTGAAAGTTGAAATGGGCTTGTTGCAGGATTTATTCAGTACAGAAAGAATATAACATCAACATTCCAACATTTGGTTTTGAAGAAACAGGAGCCCAGAATGGCCATAAGAGTAAAACCTCCTATATCAAGTCAATAGGAGGTTAATATATTTGTGTTAAAACATTTCTTTGATTTGATATTTTTTTTGTTTCAGTGTACATCAAATTGCATTGTTGATAATATTTATATCCCAATTAGAACCCTTATTTCAGTAGGTCTATGTTGCCTAGAAGCCATCAGAACATTTGGTGCGGACATCTTATGCAAGGTCATATTACCAAATAACATTGTCACTGTTAAAGGTGCAACAAGACATTTTGAGACACCCAAATATTGTGTGATAATAGTAATTTCATATAGATTTGACACTCAATAGATTTCTTACCTTGTATTTGGCTTCAGAAATGTCTTAAAAGAGAGAAAAAAGGTGATTTTGATTTGCTTATATTTCAATGTAAAACATAGGCTGGATTTCATATTTGCTCCTATACGAAATTAGAAATTTCACAATTTTTGTACTAAAGAAAAATTTCTCAGCTTAATCCTTTCAGATGGGCATATTTTTGATGGAAAGCTTTGCATCAGGGCAAAGATCATTACTTAAGATTTTTTAAGGGACGCCTGATATGTGAAATCTCTCGTGCACCTTTAACTGGTGCAATCTGGATGCACCTATTTCATTCTTAAGGAAATACACAATGATAATCAAAACAATTATGGCACCTGTGTGATCCTGTTTTTGGAATGGACGTCCACAGCTATTTGAAGTAGGTTTATTATGGCTCTTTGACCCCTAATTATAGGGGTGTCCCTGGTTGTCGCTTCTATGTTAGATACAACCAACGCCTAAAATTTAAAATCATGTCTCACAGCTGTTCAAAGTCTCATGATTACAACAAAAAGATGAAACAAAAAATATCATAGCGACGAAGTTTCGACAACTGATGTGGATTAGTAATTTCACAGCTCATGGTTTTGCAACTTTATGAAACCCCCCATTCCCATTGGAGCAATATTATTTTTTCAAAATGTTTTTCAATAGATTTCTATGGCTAATGGACGTATATGGTACAATCAATGATCTTTTTAGGCCTATATGGCAAGATCCACCAATGGATGTTTTTCTGATTTCACTAGCTCTTTCATGTCCCTGCTTAATATCAAAGTTGTCAAAATTGTTTCGCCAGTGCTTACATTATTCTAAAAATAAAAGACAATCGAGCGACAAGATAGCTGAGCGACAAGATAGGCTACAATCCGGTAAGCGCTCGACTCCAGTGTAGCTCATCCATGCGTATAGCCGTGCTTTCGAGCCCTGTGAGATTCAGCCGTCTTGTAATTTCCCTGACAAGAAACTCACCGCTTATTTGTCCTATTTACCCTGCGATATTTGGGAGCGGTCCCGGCTGCGATGGTTATCTTGATGTATGTTTGCTGGTAAGGGAAAGCGCTGATCCCCGATCTGCTGCATCCCTTGAAATGAGGCTAAATGGTTTATGGTATGGTTGGGCCACAGTGATCAGCTTCCATTTGTGAAAGCGCTTTAGAGGCCAATAGCATAGGCGCTATATAAATCCTTGCTATTATTATTATTATTATTCTAATATTCATTTTTCTAACCCTGGATGTACTCTTTTTTGTGGGTTTCTTTGCAACATCAAATGACCAAAAGTATTATAAGAGCCAAATACTTGCATAAATAGTTGTGACATTGCACAAAAACAAGTATGATGGTGTTACAGTGGTCCACAGCTGTTTGACCCCATGCAAATTGTCCTTTTATTTTAGACTATTTTAAGCATGGCGACACAATTTGACTACTGATATAAGTAGGGACTGCAAGAGCTCTTTCCCGGCAAAAATCTATGGCGGAATCTGCCATAATAGGCCTACAAGGTCAATATTTGTATGTTATGCTGCCCTCTATATGCCTATCTTCCATAGAAAGATGTGTAAATTGAATTTTATGAAAAATCATATTTTGCCCACAATGAAATTTTCATGAAATTTACACAGGAGTAGTTAGTGGAATATATACTCCAAGTAGTTGTCAAAAGTGTTCGCCGTTGATAGTTTTTTTGTTTTATTCTCAATTGTGTCATAATAAATAGACTTTCAAACACTGTGGGTCAACAGCATATTGTAGATAGCTTGAAGAACTTGAGACATTAGTGTATACTCATTATTGTTAACATCATGCAAATACTCTCAAAATTTAACTTATGATTATACAGTACAATGATGTTTATGTGTGTGTTTTTTATCTTCCAAACAAGTACATTGAGCTATCATTACAAACCAAATTATTTCTTTATTTCATTGATTATTATTATTTTTGATGGTGTAAGTAGGATTGCATTTTATATTTTCAATTTGCATTTAAATTCGTACTGAGTAGTTGCAGGTTTCTTGCAATCAGGCTCAGTGTCTATTTCACCCAGAGATTACATAACTCATCAATGGTGCTTATTGATTGTATTCCAACAATAACACTCAAGGCGAATAAGAAGTGAGTCTATGAAGTCAATTGATAAATTTTCTGAAAGATTCAAAGTTCTGGTATTGTTACCCTTTTTGAAAATGATTCAAGTACACTAAACACATGTTCCATGGTAGGTGCCAGAATCGGTCCACTTTATCCAAGTACATCTCTTCCTCCACCATTTATTGAACTAGAAATGGTTCCCAGATATACACACATTTTACAGGATTATTGGAAGAGCACGTTCACAAATAATTTCTTTTCATGATTCCTTTTTAATCCGGTACAATCTGTTATCTTAATTCCTAGCATAGTATACAAAATAGTTCCTTTTGTGCATGTGTACACGGCCGGATTCTTACCCACGTGGTAGCCTATACGGCAGCTATATCATGTCTACCGTGGCAGCGACTCACAGTACACACTGGGCTAATTGCGAGTTCGGGTCGCTGCAAGATAGGGCTTACTAAAGTACACAGTTTATTAGGTATCCCGTAATGTGGCTACTCTGCGTTACCTACCCCATTTTTTTTTTTGGCTACCCTGTAAGTTTGGCCCACTAAGGTGGAGAGAAGGTGGATGTTGAGTAGATAGT
Source organism: Ophioderma brevispina (assembly GCA_023653785.1). Classification (NCBI taxonomy): domain Eukaryota; kingdom Metazoa; phylum Echinodermata; class Ophiuroidea; order Amphilepidida; family Ophiodermatidae; genus Ophioderma; species Ophioderma brevispina. Next base: position 33,016 of record JAMKCH010071595.1, read on the forward strand.
ACCGGAGTAGACACCAGCTGCCACGTACTACCCCGCGATACCACGACGCATTTTGAGAGTGATGAAAATTTAATGAATGATTGCTATACACTTGGGCTCTGTTTAGCGGTTTTTTGAAACTTTTTTAGGAAAATCCTTACGAATTCATTCGGGCATCATCAAAACATTTCCCGGCCTTGAATAAAAATGCAATATATGGCCAAAAATATCAAAAAAGCAAAATTGGCCAGGAGAAAATACCGGCGCCCGCTGAGAGCCAGTGTATCCACGTAGCTACTCTGCAGTGGTGCAGACAGCCGCTGGGTATACACCATCCGTCATGCGGCAAATACACGAATCCTGGCTGGCGGTGTAAACGTCTAGTTGGGTTGATAAGCCATGTCTCTCGGTGGTAGTCTGTGTGTAACTACCATGAAGAATTGGCCGTGTTATTTATGACTCTACAGCAACCCCTCAAATCCAAGGGCATGGTCATTCGAGCCAACAACTTTATGTGTAGTTCAACTACCTGGGATTCTATTTTCTTGTCACAAGCGTTTTCAATTAATATAGTTTGAATTTTATACTAGACAGTTAATTAGGATTTCAACTCAAAATGACACATTCTGAATTTAAAATCAAAATGTTGACCATTGATTTTAGAAGCCACTGCAGTAAAATTGAAGTACAACCAGGATACAGTTCTTTATATCCTCCTATCAGTTGAAGTCTAGTGTATTACCTTGTTTCCGTTGTGATAACATATTGAGTAATTTTAGAATAGTGATCATTCACATAAATATTTTTGTTTTATTTTTTAACGTGAAGGCTGATATTGAAAGTCTGATTCAGATTGGCTTATTTCATATTCATATATATGTGATTGTCACGAGGGTAGAGACCAAAGTTTTCCATTTACAGATATTAAATTCCTCTGTTCCACCTTGTAAACAGCACCTTAAAAATTTGCCCCATTCCAGAAATGTCCTTTTATGTCTTATCATAAACCATTTCTAGAAATACTGTCATCAATACAACAGCAATATGGCCATTTGTTTTTTGTACATGGAAACTTTGTCTCTACACAAGGACTTGCAAAAAGGAGGCACTCAAAGGTTGCACTTTCAGACCACCAGCTCAGGACAAAGTAAAGGAAATTGGTCAAAAGTTTGCAAGAATTGAAGCACTCTTTAAGTATTCTTTAACAACAAAGCAAAGTGGTTGAAGTAAGGGCATATTTCACATTAAATTTGGAACCGGGAAAACTATCTCATATAAAAGCTGTGTAAATATCTTAATACTGGTCTATGGTGCTAGCAAAACAAAACAAAGCACCACTGGCCCGACATAATGAAGTCTTTCTGTATGCAACACGGATCACTAAAACTTCATATCATGCATATGTGCAAATTATAGGTATTGGAACCCAGTGGTAGTATATATTGATGATCTACTTGTAAAAAGTCAATGCCACTTCCCTTTGTGTGGATGTTTTGGACTTCACATGCAAATTGGGTGTTTTAGAGTTGAGGTTTCGATTACCTAGTAGCTCATGGTGGTTTTGTATGCTTTATATGTCCAGAGCTAACTCTTCAGGAATCCACTAATTGAAGGTCCAGACACAATATTTGGTTGGAACATAATCCCACCCTGAACGCCGAAAATGCTCTGAAATGGCCGACCCCCCTTTTTGGGGGGTCCACCCCCTTTTGAGCGAAGTTCTATTGACTGTATCTACAAAACCGTTGACCTAGGAGGTTGAGAGACCCCAAATGGTTGCGAATGGAACATTATGGGAGTCTGTAATACATTTTATAGCAAAAGTCAAAGGTTTTGAAATAAAATTGTCAAAAACTGATTCACCATATTGCGCACTATACAATTATGAATGAATTAATACGGTTTTTCATGCCAAACAGGAAGGGAATTCACCATAGACCTTTTTGGATTTTGCTCTATCTCTCCCCAGGGATAATTGTTAGTGTAACTAACGGGTAGGTCACCAACAGAAAAATCATATTCCTTTCCGTTTCTCAAACTGTACCCGTTAAAATGTTTGTGACCTGAGCAAAATTGGGTAATATCTATAGGTGACAAACCGTGCATTTTTAAAGTGCCGTTATAACAGTGATTTGCTCCAAAACTCAATCAGTTATAGCTCGGTATACGTTTGTATTGCCCAGAACTATTGACCATTTGGCTCTCACTGGTTCATCGGCATTTTAATTTCCTCATTTCGGTTTTCATTGGGGAGGGGTAATAATGACCCCACGAAAGGGAATATATTTTTCCCATTTATGAAGGGACCTAATAGCAGAGTAAAATGCCTAAACACTAACTGCATGCCGTGACATGATCAGCAAAATACCAAAGATTTCCATGCCCAAAAAATTTACTTCCCCCTCCCCCGTGGGGCCCATTAAAATTACCCAAAGCTGAAAACTGAGACTACGGCATGCTTGCTCTTAAAGTTAAGAGCACTCTTTAAAGATATCAATTATTGAAATTATTTTGTAAATTAGATTTCTTCACATTTGCATTTATACATAAAGATTATCACGGCCACATTTTATTACATTACGGTACCTCTACCCTTACCATGCGGCCCGTAGTGGCAGTGGGGGGGGGGGAAAACAACCAGAATAAAGGATTTCCCGATTATTGTACTTGCATTAGGGATATTAATGTACGAGGGTGGGGTCCTAGGGCGGAGCTCCCGTAAGGTCGTGGGTTTTGCCATTTTAGAAGCTAACAATGAGTGTTTCATAGCACAATGTCCCATCTTCTCCCTCTCTTTCTCTTCTTCCCACCTTTCTCTTCTCTCCTTTGCCCATCTCTTCTTCCCTATTTTCCCTGTTGTTTCTCTCTTCTTTCCCCTTACTCTTCTTCCGTCTTTTTTCTTCTCTTTTTGGTCTTCCGTTTTTCTTTCCCCATTGTGGCTCTCCTTCTCGATTTATGTGTGTGTGGGGCGCTTGCCCCTGCCCCTCCTCCATTGGCTACGCCACAATGACGCCAATGGTAGTGCGGCGTAAAAAATGTAATTTGCGACTTTTTAATTTGAACCACAAAGGAGGGGGGCCAACTTTTGGTGTCATTTTTAGCCTGCGTCATGGGAACCGGCAGGTAGTTAGTGCATTTTTATTATTTACAGATCCTTCAGCAGCTTTTACCCTTGCCATTAGGCCTACAAAATGAAAATACCGGTAGAATCGCTATTCCCACCACGCGGCGTGCGGGGTGCCGTGTAAGTTCAGGTTATTTTAGTTTGCTTTTTCCATGCAATCACCATGGGGGTGGGGGGGGGGTAGGGTTTTCTAGGTTTCATTGTCCTTAAGCATAGACTTATTGCTTTTAGATCATTTACAGACCCTTCAGCAGCATTACCTTTTGTTGTCTGAAGGGTCCTTAAAACCTATGGCCACGTACGGATTTATTTTGGGGGTTCTGGCTTCGAAAAGTGGATCTTTTTGGCTAAAAGTGGACCTACCCCCCTAAAGGGTGCCTTTTGGACTTTTGCCATTTCCTCAACCAAAACGACTTTCTTGTCAAAAATTTCCTAAATTTTGGACCTTTATCCAAAATTCAGCAAAAAGTGACCTTTTTGCCCCTTTTGTGCAATTTTGCACCCCCCTGCGTCCGAGCGACGGGCCTGTCCTTTAACTTAAGTTTTTAAACTTAAGTCCCATACAAATGGAAAACACTCTATTTTTACTTTACGATTGGCCATTTTTGACCCCCCCCTGAAATGAAAGGAGTAACATTAAAATGGTGGTTATATCCCAGTTGAAATCCAATGGTCCATGCTCTTGCAATACAATGTCTAACTGAGCAAATGCACTGTTATAACAGCACTTACAAAATGCACGGTTTTTTCACCCCTAATATTACCCAATTTTGCTCAAAGTCACAACATTTTGACGGGCTGTCATTGAGAACGGAAAGGAACACTAATTTTCTGTTTGTGAACCTACCCTTAGTTTTATCACAAAAATTATCCCTGAGGATAGTAGACACAATCCAAGGTGTATGGTGAAACTCCCTTCCTATTTTGGCATGAAAGCCTTATGAATTCATTCATATTGTATAGTGCGCCATGGTGAAATCATTTTTTGACAATTATCTTAAAACCTTGACTTTTGGATATAAAAAGTATTACTGACCCCCCATAATGTGGCTATTCCGCACAAGTTTGCTTGGTTTCTCAACCTCCTAGGTCCACGGTTCTGTAGATACAAGTCAGTATTACTTCGCTCAAAAGGGCGTGACCCCCAACAAGGGCGTGGCCATTCAGCATTTTCGGCGTCATTGGGAATTATGTGACCAACCAAATATTGTTTCCTGGACCTTCAATTATTGCTTCTGGAGAATTTAGCTCTGACATATATTGCATACATAACCACCATGAGCTACAAGAGTATTGGGTTTAGAGTTCAGATTGGGGATTGAGTTTCCAGTTTGTGTGATACCATGATAATATTAATCATACCCTGATTTCTAATCATAAAATTGTCACTTTAATTTGGATGAAATATTCTTGTTTATTTATTACAAAATGAAGTAATTTTGAAAATCCATGTATGGAAAATAAGTTGCATGATTAAATCGTTCCCAAATGTAACTATTGTACTGGCAACCAAGTTTTTTAAGATCTTATTTTGTTGTTGAATATAACCAAATCTTTCTGATGACGCAACAATTTTCACATGTGCGCTTGGTACATAGTATACATTATGCAGTCTGAGTGGTCCTGATATCTTTGAAACCTACTGCAAATACTTACTAAGGCTTTGGGCTGCTGATAATACTCTGTGGTGCTTGTTAGTGGTAACCTGCCATTCATTAATGTCCTGGTGTCTGGTTCGTATGACAAATAAGGCTGTTCTTCAATAGACCTGTCTCAAACTAATGCAGCTTGAGTATCTATCAACCACCCCTAATTTGGGGCTTTTAAATTGGAGATTATAACGAAATTTGTCTGTTTTGTACCATTTGAAGTCCGACCTGAATTTTTTGTCCTCCCTTCTAATAATCCACCTAATATCCTTTTTTCTCAATTGTGGGTTATTGTCATGATTCATAACATATTCAGCATTGGATTTGGATTATTCATACTAATAAGTGGGAAGTGGTCAGGGGTCAGTGCCCCTGTAGAGCAAAGTGTGTAATGATTTTGTAGGCATTTTCAGTGCCGGCCCATTTGGTGAGATATGGAATTTTTGGGGTGCTTTATATGGCCATAACGTGTAGCACCTCTTGGTAACCCCTTAGTGTCATGGCCTGCACTGAGGCTATAATGATACTTTCTCGGTTCATGGCTGCAACTGAACTATCAGTAATCCCGTCCCGCATCATTACCTGGTGTTTCACATATCAGGGTAGGTGAAATACTTGAATGGGGCATGATTTTAAGGCGAGTAGGTATAACACTGCCATAGAGTTGGTTTAACATTTTTTGTACTACTGAATCTGAACCTACTATTCCAAAACTTGTTTAACATGTCCTCAGAGGAGTAAAGTAACACAGAAACTGGGTGGGCAATTAACCAATTGGTGAATTCATTTTACCCACTGCCCTATAAATAACCCTGTGCCAGAAATACATAATTATGAAATTTACGAGACATGATTTGAAATGACAACAAAATTGCCCAAGGTGGGCAATTTGGTACATATTTTTGTTGATTTAAAAACACAACAATTTTGGAAACTATATTAATTCACAATCAAAAAAACTGTTAAAACTAGATTGACTGCAACTGAATTACTGAAGGACAAACTTAAATACAAAAAGTCTTGATGCTGAACAACCTATTAATTACAAAGTTGCCCGTTTATTATTTTCCCAACTTTTTGACAAGAAAAAGAGTTGTTTACCCATTAAATTGTTCTTATTTACCTCTCTGACACAAATCTCTGATTAAAAATTTATTTTATGGAATACGCAAATACAGCCTGTATTCACATTATATTAACTCCTCACAACTTTCATCATATTTTACCATTTTCAAATTTTTGAAAATTTGGAGTATCATTCAAAGTTGTTGCTGTTATAAAAACTTGCTGGAAACCAGCATAACTACAATAATAAAAATGAAGGTGATGTAATGTGCTCTGTAAATTATACTGTTAATTGTAATTTAAGCACTAGGCACTTCACCCGATCAAGGCTGTGCGGTTTTTAATTGAAAAAGGAAAATGTATGCATCATGAATTACATGGGTAATCTGAAATAGCTTTCTCGCTTTAAGTAATTTCTTGAGTATGTAATGGATGGCAATATATATTGAACCCCTATAATACATGGTAGTCTGGTAGAAAATTGGGAAGGCCTTACTAAATGCAATTTGTAAACAACAATTGGGTCACTAAATAACGGCATTTGTCATTGTCTTTCTTTTCTTTTGTTTTTATTCTACAAATTACGTGTCCAAGCTTTGTTTGTTGTAGCCACAACAAGCTTTGAACAGCCATGAACTATTAAACAGACAGTTGTTACAGCAAAAAAATTCAAACAGTTGCTCAGATTACTTCATAGTTCCTAGCATGGCTAATTCATCTCTATGGCCTGGAATGATGTGACATGGATACTTTATTCACATTATTTTTTTCATGCTTGTCATAGAACTTTAGCCTGGGAAGTGGTATGTAAAAATTAATGTTGCTAAGGCGTATCAACTAGTTGCTTGACATTTACTGAATTTATCAGAGAATGTGTGACAAATGCTATCTGGAAAGGTCCTGAAGATTCTCTTGAGTTGTGATTAATGGTGTTTTTATAATTAGCAAAAATTGAATGCTAGGGTAATTGAGAGAGGTTATACAACAGTGTTTTGTGCATTGTATGTGATTTGTTTCTAGTGTTGAATTGATTTTTCTCTTTTTTTTTTTTTTAATTTTTCTTTTTTTATATATTAATTCAGATTATTATTATTTTGGGTTATTTAGTTTGCCAATAAGTGCATCCTTTTTGAGATTCCAGTTGCTTCTTAACATGTCAAACCATGTGCCTTTTATTTCTGTTGACCAAAATCCCTCCAGCTTAACCACTAATAAGGCCAAAAAAAAAAAAGAAGTTGTTTTTGCGTGAACCAACCAACCCCGGAAAAACATGCCGGACTCCCCAACAAAATTTGCAAATTACCAGTTTTATAGAAGAAGAAACACGAGATCTTTCACTTCATCTTTTTTCCGACCAACCGATGATTTTCATTCCAATTTAAAAAATAACCAACACAAAAAAAAAAAAACATCAAAAGAAGACACAAGAACAAGCAAGTAAAATAAACGATTTGCTATGTCTTTGAAAAAGCTTTAGGTATGATCATCAGATAAAATGGTCTTACAGAAAATGGGACCATGCAATCAAAACCATGAATCAATTTGTCCAAACTTGATTTGGTAAGGATTGAACTCTCCTGCACAATATTTTTAGTATGTCAAGACTGCATGATCTGTTTTAGTGTTTTTTAGTTATTTTTTAAAAAATTCCATAATTTTACAATAAAAAATTGTTCCCAGCCTAAATGGAAGGTGCTGTTAAGCTGAAATTTAGGGATGTGTTAAAACAAAATACCAAAATCTAACGTTGGCTTTTTGGAATTCAAGTGTTTAATTTCTTTAGAAAAAATTATTTTAGGGAAAAAAAATTATAGGGAAAATTTTAAAAACACCCTATTTCAAATGAAACACTCAATCTGCAAATCAAAGTAGAATTTTTATGTGATTTCCTTTACTATGACAACCTTATTCATCACCAGGGAGTTGTTGTAGTTTCTTCTAGAAAAATTATGAAAAGGGGATTATTAGTATTTCTAGAAGAAAAGAAATACTTCAACAAAAAAGTGTTGTTGCGGACCCCAGTTCTTTTGCTTTGATGACACACATAAAAAAATACAAAATTGTATTAGGATTTTTGATTATTATTTAACATTAAAAACAAAACAAAATTTAATAACTCATCAATTACTTGAGGGAAAATAATTGAAAATAAAATGTGTAGTTTTTCACAAAATTGCCCCATTTTGGTCCCTTTTTACTCGCCAAATCATGCCCCGGTACAAAGTCTATGGGAATTGAAAACGCATTAAGTGACATATCTCCTAAACCCTTTTTGGAAAAAAAAAAGTAAAACTTGGCACACTTATTTCTTAACCAATACCACAACATTTCATGAGAATTCAACATAGATTTGGGCACGAAGCCATAGCCGATAATCTACCTAAATAGCACAGAAGCATGTTGTATCAATTAGAGTAAAACGTGTGAAGTGAAGTTCATCTTTAAAAATCCAACACGACCGACCCTAATACGTAAAATCGCCGTAACAAAGCAACCGGTTTGCCATAATAGGACGATGTCGAAATCCGGACAAGAGAGAAAAAAATTTGATTAGCGCCTTATATAATAAGGCGGTTGTGCACGCTCTTCATGCGAACGTTGTATCACTGCAGTAGGATTTACCATGAAAATTACCATGTCCTTAATGATTTACATAAAATCTTTCCTTACCCATGGGAGAAATACCAAGGATAAGCGCAACCTGTCTTATTCGAGCATTTTGGAATTCAATGGTAGTCTGTTAACTAAGCTGATAGCTTGCCCTTTCTTGTCAGTTTGTCCCGCGAGATGACCGCACACAAACTGACTTGGGCTCAATTACGATTGATATAAATTGAAGTTTCGGTTTGCGGTACGTGTTTTGTTGTGAGAAACGTACATGGAATTCACTGAACGAGTTATAATCAGTCGGACTGTATAATCCTATTCATCTGGTATCACCAGATAATGGAATTCTGATTGAACCAATCAACAAGATTTAAACAATAAGTCGATCAATTCCTGAATAAACGTTTGAAGTCCACAGCAACTTTATGCAGGGTGTTTACGCACGAACTTACACAAGCATTAGTATTATTTTTATTTAAAAAAAAATTGTGGATGTCTGTCTCTCTTCTGTCTGATTTCTATGATTCTTTTTTGAGAGCTTGTTTTGGTAAGAACTTCTTTTTATGTATTTTTAATCTCTCTTTTTTATCTCTTCTTTTTTAATATGGAAAATGAAAGGTTGTCATTTTAGTTCTTTTGAGGAAAAGAATATTCCTTACATACTTCCTTAATTTCTAATCTTTCTTATTTTAATAAACATAACAATTTCAAAATACATTTCCGAAAAACAATGGATTTTTAATAAAATCTGTTATCTATATGAATCCTTGATTATACAGGGCCGTACGCAGATATTTTTTTTTTTGGAGGGGGGTGCGGGACTTTCAAAAAAGTGGACCTTTTTTCCGAAAAGTGACCTTTTTTTGGGTTAAGTGGACCTAAACCCCTAAAATGGTCATCGTTCCTTTTTTGGGACGTTTTGAATCATTTTTTCCCCAAAGGTGGGGGGGGGACTTTGGGTGTCAACCTTTCGCTAAATTTTGTGGACTTTTATCAAAATCTTCATCAAAAAGTGGACCTTGTGCCCCTTTTCTCTCTCCTCGATGTTTGGGCCCCCCCCCCTTGCGCACGGGTCTGTGATTATCAATGGGATTTTGGGCTTTTTCTGTCTTTTTTGTTTGGAATATGATAAGTCCATTTGATATGAAATTGCAATCACAGAGCTAAAGAGCACACGGTGTAAATTTTTGCAATAAAGCTTATGAATAGAAAACTATGTATTTTCCGCTCCCACTATCGTTGAGTTCTCTCCGTTCGGAACTATCATGTGAGTATACGCTTTTTTTTCCCGCGACTGGTGGACGAACCAACAACTATACTTTTCTTGTGGCTGAAATCCTCAGCAAAGAAAAAGCACACCATTCAGTAATCCAAATCCAAAGTAAGTCTTTTTGACCCGCGTCTTCGCAGAGTCGTACCGAAGCAATCATGTGAAAGGGAGAAATTTCCCAATGACCAAGTTGTCCCGGGGGTACGATCAAATAAACCACTGAAATTTGGAAAATTGTTTAGATTTTGACCTCTACTGATTTCTAAAAGAGATTCTCAATTTAGTACCGATTACTCATAGGTTACTCTGATTTACCGGGCTAATTGTTTGGAAAACTTCAAGGCCGCGTGACTGGACCTTTCAGGTAATCTGTTCAAACAAAAATTCAACCTCCTCAACTCTTGACCACTCAATCAAGACTAACTATTTCCAAGCAATTTTTTTAAGGTCGCAAAATATATGTCGGCAGGGAACTCTGGGTTATTCTGACCGATACTGCTGTTGGCAATTTTTGCGAAGTTTAGAAAACATTGAACTTTTTAAAAATCGAAAGAAAAGAGCCAAATCTCCCTATTTTCAGTAAGCTAATTCAAAGCTTTCATGGCTGCAACAAAGATGTTTTATTGTTGGACTGTTTGAAAAGATCTGGTCATTCGTGTGAAACTAGCATGGGTGGATGTATATTTATTAATCTTTTTTTTTTGATTTGAATCGGGATTTGGGGCACTTTACTACATTTATTTATTATTTTTTGCAATTTACATAATATTAAGTACAATTCCACTGGAGAATGTCGAATTCCACCCCTATTATCTGTAGTCACTACTGTAACCTACACTTTCTAGGGCACTGCAATCCCACGTTATGCTTTTAGCAGTGTCCCTCTCTCTTCCGCATTATGGTTTATTATATTGTAATTTGGATTGTAGTTGGTTTGTGTTGAATGAAATCCAAATTAATTGATTTTGATTGATTTCTGGCAAGAATCTCACGCGTGCTAAGTGATGGCTTGGCAGTTTCTCCTGCTGGAGGATATTATCGCATTACCTCAAGCCGTTAAATTGGGTCATGTGAATTTTAATAACAAAGGCGGCAATGTGATAGGGTCTTTGAAACTTCCTGTCCATGCTCTAAAAGATATTCGCTGTAGAGTTTTACATAATGGATTCGTTGCCCCAGTAATCGGTCCAAACAAATCACAAGGAATTAAAAAAACGCATTGCATAACATGTTTCCTTTGCCCTGTGGTATGTTTAGACCGAATGCTTGGGGCAACAAATCCATTACGTGGCACTCTTTACGAATTAAGGCCTTGCTGAAACAGCTGTTCCAAAGCTATGTCTTTGATTGCTCATGGTTCCGGGCCATGGTTTGCAGGAATTGGAGTTTGCTAATAGTAACCAATGAGCGCGAAGTAGTTGCTCATTCTGTCAGAAATACTTAAGGGGGGGCGCTAGTCACATTTTCTATCTGTCTCCCGGATTTTATCCAAAATGTCCCTATTATAGCACCGGTGCTTGTAACTCGATTTTTACAGTATTTTTCCTCTATTATACGGCAAACAAAATTTTTTTTAGGCCTAACAGTTGGTTGAATAGCATGTGGTCCTGCTAGACTCTAAAAAGTATTTGTAGAGATTGTGAAAAAAGCCACTGGAAGATCACCCAGAGGGACAAAGCATTTTTTCATGTCTTTTCACTAGAAACATTATTCATTTGGTTATATCTTTCATGTGTTTAAGTTCAGTGAGATGTATTAGCAGTTGTTTTTTTTTGGTTGTGATCCTAGAACTTAGGACTTTAAATGCTAACAAGTAGAATGGAAAATTGCAAATTAAGCAATTACCTTCATGTTTGAAGTATTTTATTCTAACAACAGCAAATGTGTGTACACACACCATGACCCAAATCACACATTATCTTATAAATTGATTTCAATGCCAGTGGTCATCAAGTTTTACCATCAACACTTGTGGTACCTGAGACATTACTTTTTTTTTGCTTGTGTTCCAATTACTAAATTTATTAAAGAATAAAGTGCAATGCTATATTACACTTTATTCCGTATTAATCAGTTGACAAAACTGTCTCTACAAATACATATAAGCTTTTTTTAAAAAACATCCCCACCAAAAGAAAAAATGTCCCCCAAATTCTCTAAAATGTCAAAACACACACACCACACAATTTCCATACACACCAGACGAACAATCATTTGCTGCCCAAAGTGGATCATGGTAGTGTAGCTGCTTTGTACATTAAGTTCAGCCAAGAGAAAAATTCAATAGCTTCCCACAATGCTTGCTTCCAATGGAGGTTTTTGTACAGTCTGATGTGGGTCGTTAGTGATGAGACATGGCTAAATTGACAGTACTGATCACAAACTTGCATTTTAAGGAGCGTTTCATCTCTAAACGCTCCACATGGCACCCTGTACAAAACTTCCAATGGAAGTCAATGCATTGTGGGAAGCTACTGGTATCTCTCATTAGTTCGCCTGTTAGAAAAATGTGAATTTGGTTCTAGTAGATGTCAACTGCATTTGCAGTGCTTGGACAATTTTTAAAAATCATGGAGTCAAATGCATTTTGAGTATTGAATCAATACATTGGAATGGTGTACACCTACAATAATACTTTCAAGGAGCCCTGACATAAATTTATATGACTACAGAGTGGAAATTTGGCACGCAATGCAGCAATTGACCTAATGTGGGTGAAAACCAAAATAAATAGAAGTTTTGAGATACATATCTTCTGATATAAATAACTATGGATGGTAACAAGCTTAGTACTTTGATTAATGATAAATGAGAATGTTAAATATATGAACACAGGAAGATTGTTTCACCTGTATGCTGCTCTAACATGGAAAGTACATAAACTTAGATACTTTATGAATACAGTTTGATATATTTCAAATGTTTGAAGATAGTACATGATTAGAGTGCAAGGTTTCAGAAACGGGTTTGTGTTTGTGGCAATTACCTATGCACACCAAGAAAGTAGTAATCGGTAACATCAGGGCTTGTGGCCTTTATGAAATGTAAATATTTCTGTATCTCAGAAGATGCTATAATGACAATCAAAACTCACATTCTACCTATCATTACATGTTTATCATTGTCTATTTATGACATTACTAAAGATTATAAACCTTCCTAAACATACCTTACGAATATTAGATCAAGTAAAAATTGTTGAGCAAATTCATTAAGAAAAGCGATAAAAGTTAATTTGGTGTTGTCCTGAGGGTGCCGTCTTTAAATGTGAGTAGGAAATTTGAGTGATGACATTTCAGGCTCTTTGATGCCATTGATACCTGAGAATGATGCTGACGATATTGCATTTGATGTAAAAGAAAATGCCTGACTGAACGTGGCATTTCGAAATGAAGATACACACCTTCCTACACTGCCCCTAGAGGAGAGCTATGGCAACATCCTCTTGTAATTAGCTTCTTTATTTCCTTGTAAAGACTGACAATTAACTGGATGGTGCTGATCTCTGTAGAACTTGCTAATAAAAAGCTTGGTTGCCTGAAAATTAGCTACAAAAAGAAAGAAATTGAAGCAAAGTAATAGCTTTTATTTTGCCTAAGAGATTTGTATGTCGCTAGGATTGAATAAGGTGTTCTATAGTTTTGTATGAAGCATACAAGACAAGCCTACAAGATGGGTCTACAGCCAAGCTCAACGTTCAGTTTGGCATCAAAATAGTTCATTTGGTTGGGTGGGGGATGGTCAGTTATTTGGGATTTAAAGAAAAATACATTTTGAACACAAAAACACACCCAAACTTGGGCTCTTTGGTTATATTTGTTTTGCACATATGGCCAAAAAAACAATTAGTCCCCTCCCCAAGTGCCCAATCATCTCAAAAGTGGGTAATTTTCTAGCCAAAATGCACAAATAAAACAGAAAATAAACCGAAAAATCAAACAATGGACTCTACTACTATTTTGCAGTCAGGTCAGGCGAGTCCAACTCAACAATTTAATTAGCTTTGTTTGAAAAACTTGCTTTATCAATTAGAAATCCAAGATTATCAGCACAAAGGGTTTTTATTACAGTTGAAACAAATTTTCTCTTGTGGTGATTTTAGATATAAACAAGGATTACTCTCATCTAAATGAAAGTCTTGAATTTTGAAGTCAAAATTTTGTTTTTCAGCAAAAAATGATTGGTTCCAATAGATAATCCAAGATTGTCGGTGATTTGGTTTTTACAATTGACAAGCCAAGTTCCAGTTGAAAAAACCTTGGATTTTCACCCAGGGCTTTCTTACAGATAATCTTTGGTTTTCAAATGATTTATCAAAATAATTGACAGTATAAGATTATTGGTGATAAACTTTGTTTTATGAAAAAAAAAAATTCCAGATGAAAATTGTATTATTTTTAATTTTAAAAAAAATCTGGTTTGTTGGTAATAGCTGGCTAGACATTTTCAATCGATACTCTCCAAGTTTTTGAATAAATTAAATGTGCCAAACTTGTCTAAGAGGCTATTTAATTGTTGTATTGTCTTAGTTTTAATTCAATTTGATGCATATACACACAACTTTCACAACTGAATTCCCTATTTGTACATTACAACTACATCTTTTGAACCACTAAAAAGTATCATAATTATGCACTCACAAACCTTTTATTATCCCCAGGCTTAGTCATGGAGGATGTTGTAATGGAGACAAATGTCTGGGCAATATCCTGATTTGGGCCCCATAATAAAGCATACGGCAGCTATATGATAGCAAATTATATGTCCATGAATAGCTGTGAATAGCTGCCTCATGCTTCATTCAATATTATGGGGCTATTTCAGGGTATTGTCAATATCTGTCACTTGGACCCCATTGACCAACTGTACAAAAAAGGAGTCATGTCCCAACTTTAAGGGTCCATGGCCCGATCGCTAATAAGCCTCGTCCAGAAAGCCCAGATTTTACCGGAAGTGGTCAACATTTTGGTATCAGAAGAAGCTACTATTTTTCTATTTACCCTGTGGAAATATTAGGGCCCAAAGGATGTTTGGTTGAAGTAGTAAATGAGCGAAAATGTACCCCACTTGGTCGCCAATATTAATTTTACACAGTACTATATGGGCTTACAAAATACGTTTTCGCTCTCACATGAATGAAAAACGCATTGAAAATATCGGCGTGATGAAAAATTGACCGGTGGGGTATCTGGGTGAAGGCCAATCTATCAAGACGAAACTTCATATCCTTAAATCGGGCCATCCCCCCTTTGAAGTGTATTTAGGAAAAGGGAGGAAAGGTTTTTGGCAAATAGTTAAAACTGGTTGAGGGTCCCCCAAAACATGTTTGATAGGGCTTCATGTTTGGGGATGGATTTTAGTATTCTGCAACCACATCCTTCAATTGCAGTGTATTCCGTTGAGGCGCTGAATTCTTGTTGGCACAATATTCTTTCTGTGCTTTTTGCCAAACTGGGGGGGGGATAATGGGGATAATTAAACAGTGATAATTTTGGTCGCACAAGGAATGGCACAAAAAGGTTAGTATAAAAATGCAGTTTATGTTTAAAATTGTTGTGCACTAGTTTAAGTTGTAGATATCGTAAATATCTTGAAAATATCAAGTATATTGTGTTATGCAAAAGCCAGTTATGGTATATTGTTTAAAGCACAGTATGGATTTTGTGTATATATTTGTAGAATTAATGACTGTAGCAATTGCCATAATGTTTTGGAAAATATTATACTATGTGTGAAAAAATGTGATAATCTTTTAAGTTGTATGCTTTTTGTGCAATATAACAAATTAGCATTAAATATGTACCATCTATTTATATTTAACATGTGTTTGATTAGTGTGTATTTAGTGATTTGTAGTAAAATGTAACAGTAAATTGTGTACAACTCAGTAGAGAGATTGAATAAATGCAATAATGGCTTAATACTAAAGAGTGGAACTTGAATTACCTGAGTGTGAATTTAATTAGCAGTACCTAACCGGCAGTCTGGCTTCATCTGGGCATGTTGTGGTAGTAAGTACATATTAAAGATGCTACAGGGTGGGAGAGTGAGAATTCAAATTAGGGTATTAGCAAGAGAGAGAGAGGGAATATGAATGAGAATTAGAGAGGGAATCCTATTTTCTTCTGTCTTTTATCTTTGATAAGTCCTATGTGTTAATTTCCTGTACAGGTAGAAGAACCATCCATTATGCTGTATCTATCAATACTGTGTGTCTCCCCCCATAAATGGAATCAAAATTGCAAGAGCTGGCAACTTTCAGGAAAATATTTTCTTGTTGCCAGGAAGCGTATTTAGTTGACCTTTGTGACAATATCAGATAATTCTGATATTAACTGTTTGGGATAAAACAGTTTAAAGTGATACATGCCAGACACTTTTTACTTATTTATTGCTGGACACTTTTTACTTATTTATGATTTATTACAAACCAAAACTAGGTTTTGTCAAGAAGCCCAATGAAAAATATTTACACTACTAAGCAATCCCTATGACCCCTCTTGCAGACGACACAAAAAATAAGGAAACAATTTTATTCATACTTACAAATTTTAATGGTTATTTATCGGACATTCCTATGGAACCATGTTTACCAGTTTGGATGGAAACCACAAGCTATATTTTAACATTACCACTATATTTTAACATGACCACTATATTTTAACATTACCACTATATTTTAACATGACCACTATATTTTAACATGACCACTATATTTTAACATGACCACTATATTTTAACATGACCACTATATTTTAACATGACCACTATATTTTAACATGACCACTATATTTTAACATTACCACTATATTTTAACATTACCACTATATTTTAACATTACCACTATATTTTAACATCACCACTATATTTTAACTTTAGCTCCTCCTTCCTCCATGATCCATCAAGCAACAAGTAACCTGGAGCACAATTTTGTGACATTAATCCAATCACAATTTATCATGAAAAGGGGCTATTTTCACCCATTTAAAGGATTTGCTATATCAGATAAACGAAAAAAAATCCGATTTTTGCATGTATGTAACAAGTACTGGTATCCTAACATATCCTGCAAATGATAAGACCAAAAGCAACCTAATGAGGACAAAATCTGATATTTTAATCATTACTGTTCATACGGACACTTACTACAACACTTAATTGAATGGAGATTCATATCTTTGAAACTGCCATTTTACTCATTTTTTGCCAATTCGTCAGTTGGAACTTAACGAGAGTTCAATAGACTTATCCTTCACTTTTAAGCTATTCCTGCAAATTTCAAATATGTTTACTCTTTTGGGTGAATCACTGATAGTGTCTTTAAGAGTTCCAAGATTTGTTTTTTCAGGACTGCAGTCATCCATCTCATCAACATAATTTCTCAACATGATTGCCTGCTGTTTCCACATACTCATCGCACATTTTCGTTGCACTTGAATGTAATGGTCCTTGGGTTGTGCCTCATAAGTTACCCCTTCAAGAGTGGGGTCAAAGGTCATCTAGACATCATTAGAGGTCATGGCCTCAAAATCTCAAAATAGTCAGAATTATGAAATTGTGTTGTATCCACATAATTATGTTGAATTTTCATTTTCCATTCACATCCAGCGACGGCAGATGACACATGTTATCTGTTTTGAAGTTATGGACTCTCCCGTTTTTTTGTTTTGTTTTTTTTTTTACTTTTTTGGACACACTACAATATCCATCACCCTATGCATCCAATTTATTTGCAAGGTTTATTCATTGTGCATTTAGCTGTTATGTGTTGTTTAACTGACCCTACTTTGAGTTATTGCAAATTGCAATATGCAGAAGCCTGGAACATAAGACGTATCCGGAACCATTTGCACCCTGCAGACAACAATAGACCGTATTTAATATGACATCAGTCACCAGCCATGTTGGTCGACGCAGACACATTAAGCTGTCAATCCATGTGTAGCATTTGCACGGGGATCATTGACAGGTGAATGTATTGTTGTCCTGGAATGTGTTTGTCTTTATTAACATGATT
>JAMKCH010071603.1:0-13227 GCA_023653785.1 Ophioderma brevispina
GGATTCGCGAGAACAAGGGCGACACACAAGGCAAGGTGATGGGGCCGTCATCAAAATAAATTTTCACTGCCCATATGGAGCAAACAGCCATGATGACAAGAAAAAGGGCAAATAACAGCGCCAAAAGGTCTACTCGAAACAAAATGGCGGCGGCTAAGCACGACAGCGTTAGTAGGATGAAGCTACACCCGCTAAACTAAAACGTGCCGTGGAGAAAAGGAAACAGAGGAGTTCCTAAACTACGCAAACTAGCGATGTTACTAGGAAAACACGTTTGTAGATACACATAAGAAACAACGTACTCTGTTCAAACATTTCGCAAAGTAGCCATTACCAATGCAATGGTTAACATAGAATAGGTTTTACATACATACCACACTAAGGTTCGTCGTGTGGGGTAAACCCAAAAAAAAAAAAAAAAAACAAAAACGTTTTTTTTTTTAAAAAAAAAATAAAAAAAAAATTACAAAAAAATAAAAACAAAATACTAATTCATCAATAATTCTGCTATCCCCGCAAACCAAACGCCCAGTTGGACAAAAGGCACCAAAAACCGCCATAAAAAGTCCAAACCAGGGCGGCTAAAATAGACAAGAACGCAGTCCAAAACAGTCCCTATCAAATTAGTGAACCTATCGTAGAGAGCAAGCAATTTCAAATGCCAAAAACCCTATCAAGCTAGAGCTAACTAGAAACGATACTGGTCCTCTGCTGTCAGAAATTTAAAGGGGCGAGTATAGTGTTGGGGTGGCCCAACCTGCCTTTCAGGGGTTGGGTTGTCCGGTTTGAGGTTGGTGATTTATTTTTTATGAATTAGGAATTCATATCTGAAGAGGTGGCTCTTTCCTTCAGAAAGATGCAAAGTAGTTATCATCTACGCTCAAGGTAAGCAGTACTCCGCGATGATAACACAATCCGTGTAAAGTCCTTAGATTGCTTGCCATTTTGGATTAATGCAAATTAAGTACACTTCTGCCAGCATGAATGGTGTCTGTATAGACATGCAATAGAATTTATTCATTAATCTAACACAATAGGCATTTTGAAGTGCTCAAATATTATTTGTTAGATAAGTATAACAACTCTTCGGATTGGGCCCGGCCATTTTGGATTTATGCAAATTAGCCATACTTCCACCACTTGGATTGTTCTGGACTTTTAGTTTGGCCTTCTGGGGACTATATAGAAATGCGTTGTGGTTAAAGAAATTCTATTGCAATTTTTTTCCGCTTCACCTCGAATTTAAGTTATTTTCTCAGCCTACAACATCATTTACGGAAAATACGGGGGAAATGACTTCAATTAAGCTTTTAAAAGAAATTTTTTTTTGAATTGGCCCAGACATTTGCGTCGCTTCTCAGTTGAAAAGACTGTCTGCATGGAAAGAATTTCACTTTTTGGATGCCAGGACCACTTCCTCTCGTGGAATCGCCCATTATCTGCTGAAAATTGCAGCCATTTTGGTCAATCTAGCTTTTTGGTGTGGTCAACTTAGGGATAGGGCCCAGCAGTACGTGTTTTTGGGGTATGGAGGTTGAAATCTACAGAATCAATTTTGAAAATAACATTTTTGGAAAACTTGTAGTCGTGCTGAACCTCAACCATGCAATTTCGACACAGATTTCAATTAAAGCGTCCTTTTTGTCATTTAGCAGTGCAAAGTCACCTGACACCTTCTGATAAGGTGAACCTTATTGACCCTGGTGACCCTAAAATTTGGCAGCCTTTAGGACTAAAATGATGCATCATGCACTTTAGTCTTTAAGACTGCTAATTCATTAGGTTCAGATGAAATATAGAGCTAAAAGTGAAAATTATATGGAATTATAAATTGATTTTCATGGAATTGCATGCGCAAAGTGAGTGATTGAGTATTAAAGTTTAACTACCACTCAACACTTGTGTTTATATCATGTCATTAGATTAAAAACATCTACCTTTTATAAAAACCCAACACCATAGGTAAAGTCTTTCACAACATCTTTATAAAACAGACCCCAAAGTAAATTCTAGTCAGACAAACATTCATTGAATGACAACATTGTACTAGATACAACACATCAACATTGATGAACCAGATCATCACCCATCCATGTAGAAATAAGATCGGCCATTGAATACCAAACAAGATACACTGTTAATTACGGTATATACACATCATACACTGATGACAAGGTTCATCACCCATCCATGTATCAAGAAAGCATTTCAACTACAAGATAAATCAATACAGTATTGAAACATTATAAAACATAGTTGTAAACATATTTTACAGATTAAATAGGTGGCCTTACATATGTACAAATGTAATTGATAAATAGTATGTTTTCATGTTAACTGATTTTAAACTACTACATATGTACAAATTGACAAATGGTATGTTTTCAAATTAACGTAATTAAAGGCCGACTCAGAGATTTCGAAATCTCTGTAGTAATCACAAAAAGACAACTAGAACTACAGATACTCACCTAAAATGCTTAATTCCAAAGTTAGAGATGAATCGGATTTTTCGTTTTCATGCACTACACATTTATGTACAGTATAACAGTGCCATAGAATACCGTGTATAACAAAAATTCCGGATCCGGAAATTTTAAACAAAGTTGTGATTTTCTATATGAAGGACTTCGATTTGAGCTTGTTATTTCAACAGTGATTATTATATGGGCACTTTGCAGTATGGTATGCTGAAAAACAACAATTTGTTTGAAAATTGAGGCCGCCTCCTCTTGGGAACTCTCTGAGTCAGCCTTTATGGTAGGTTTAGTTTAACTATGTAAATTTCAAATTACGTGAGACTATGTAACAAATGTAATTATAATAGTAGTTTTATGTTAAACTGATTTAACTACTACATATGTACAAATTGACCAATGGTATGTTTTCAAATTAACGTAATTAATGGTATTGTTTTTAGTTAACTATAGTAAATTTCAAATTACGTGAGACTCCGGAGCATAATCGGAAGGGTATGATATTGATGGGGCAATCTCGGGACATGCAAGACTAGGCCTTTGTTGCCATTACAAAAACATATTGTACCATGGTACAAAGTTCCTCAACAGAATCGGCTTCTCTTCTTAATGGAAACTGAGTGTATTCAGTTATACAAATGTCTGTTAAAGACAGTGATTTGCTAAATCAGCAAATCGAAAAAATCATCAAAAATCAGATTTTTGCATGTATGCAACAAGTACAGGTACCGAAACATACCCTGCAAATGTAAGACCAGAAGCAACTAATAAGGCAGAATCGGAGATTTTAGTCATTACTGTTCCGAACGGACACTTCTACAACACGTATTGAATGGATAATCGTATCTTGGAACACTGCAGTTTTCTCTTTTCTGCCAATCTACAGCTAGGAAAGGTAACTTATGAGAATTCTACAGACTTTATCCTTCACTTTGAAGCTATTCCTGCCATTTCAAATTTTTCAAATCACTGATATTCTTATGATGAAGACGTCAAGCTCTTGTTTGGCAACGGATGTAAAATACCTTTTTGCGCTAATCTCTTAATACAAGCTTGGTCCTTTTTTTGTGTTGCCCAAATAAAAACTTTTAGTGTGTTCTGGGTGCCTCTATAAGAATTCTTTCTTCATGCTGTGATAACGAATGGTTTTTTGCAGTGTCAAAGGTTATCAAATAAAAAACGTTTTAATAATAAATGCGGTGTTTTCTCGGATACTTGAATTGAACATAATCTATCTCTATGTGATAATGTATTTTAGGTCAACTTTATTTAAAACTACATTACTATATATTTATGACTATCAAAGTTTTTTACCGTGGCGGTTAAAATAAATTCCCTTACCTCCACTGTAATGGAGAGACCTAAAACATTTATTGAGGTCTCCTTATGTTGAATCTACTATAATACAAATTAAACTACTTAAACATACAGATTACATTTTTAATAATACAATTACACAGTAGAGATCCTAATTCCTAAATTTAAAACACACCCTTCTGTCACTACAGATGATGCCCCTTTTTATTCCGCCTGCTTACTACATGCAGAGGAACACATCGGGCCAATTCTACCCGAACCCGCAGGTGTGTGCCCCACGACATGCAGGGGAAAACATCGTCCAATTCTTACCCTCGAACCCACGGGGGGTGGGCCTGACATAAGGTTAATTTTATTGATCAATTTTAATATAAATGACCAGAAAAGACAAATTATTTCAAATGCACATTGTGTTTTCTTGGATAACAACAACTTAATGAGTGAAGTATAATGAAAAATGTTTTAAACTGGAAACCTATATATAGAAGCTTCCTGCAGCATGGGCACTTTTATTTCCTTAATCTGCAAATTGATCAGAATCCCCATGACCCGGGTCCTAACACACACACATACCTAATGAGGGTTAAAGTCCCAGAAATGGAGATTAGTGTGTTAAGTTATGGCTTGATTATAGGGCTGCAGTTGCGGCCTAGGCTTATTAAAGGTTCCCTTGGTCTGCTATTTTCTAAAGAGCGAGAGCTCGATTGGCGAGGTTAGTGCCCGTTGTGGCAACCGGTCCTATAAATTTAAAACAAGTTTGTCCTTAGGTTGTTTTGGGGCTGGGAAAATGCACATTCAGTCAATTAGCATTCCCACCTGAATCAAGTCCAACGGCAAGGGTATTTCTGGAATGATGGGTGCTTTGGATGATTTGTGTGCAAGGTCCAGTTAGGCAAATTTGGGCTAGTGCTCTTAAAACGAATAATACTAAATAATTATTGACCACTATCGAGTGGTTTCATATAGAAAAACGGAATTATATACCCCTAACAATGAATTAAAACGCATCTAGTCTGACCATGTGCATTTAAAATCGTGCAGTGTATAACGTGTTTATCGATACGACCGGCACGTTTAGGTCATACATGCCACCGGAAATACACATTATGACAGCATCATGTGTGACAATGTATGACGCTACTGTGCGGCCCATTCATAACACAACTACATATCCCATATACAGTAGCGCGAATTTCAAATAGGCGCGTGGTCAGACAAACTGCGTTATAATTTCGTTTTTATGGTTAGTATCATTCCCGTTTTCCCTTGAAACCACTCCATATGAGGGCATTTCCATGAAAAGGTGGACAGGTCTAAAAAAAATGAAATTGCTTCCAGAGTTGAATTGTTATCCTAAATGCATTTCCAGATGCATGCAAGTACAAGGGAAAAAATATAAGCAGTTTGGATATTTCAGTTACTTTGAAAAAAACTGGTTTACGCTACACACATACACTTCAATGAGGAAAATAGTGTAGTTTTTATGATTTTAGCAATTGTATTATAAAAAGTTACACAATCAATCTTATTCACAACAATTGTGTTAAGTTAAGTATGGGGCAAGTTGGTCTTGAGAAACACGTCAAAAAAAAAAAAAAAACAAAATAAAAAAAAAAAAAAAAAAATAAAACAAAACAAAACAATTGTTAATACATAACCCAACGTAGTATTTGTCAGTACATGGTTGACTGTTCTTTTGAAAAGTGTACGCGTGTTACCGAAACTGACTAGTATGACTATAGTTGCTCATTTAATCTGTTTCCATTGAGGCCACTTTAAAATTTTTCCTCCTCCTAGTAAGGTCTCATGTAAAACATGCACATTATGATAAAATTTACCCACTACTTCACAGCGAGCTATCAAAAACTGTGCGTGTTACTTGTAACGCGTGTTACCAATGAAATGTTGTGTTACCCGCATTGAAACCATGCATACAAAAGCAGTTGTAGACTGTCATCAGCTTTTAATATTGCAATGTAAGACAAGGGTAGTATTATACTGCATTATTTTAATTCTATGAGGACAGCCTCCATGTTTTTATACCAAGAATTACATAAGGTCATATATGAAGAGAACATTATAAACCTTTAATAAATTTCTGCCTACCGTTAAAAGAGATATGGAAAGTTGTGATGGAGTGGCGCCGTTCCTCAACTGACTTGCCTGGTCCACAAGCAAAGTGACATGCAGTAACAGCTTGAAAAAATCTAACAATATTGTAAATAAATCGAGATCATGTACATGTGGGGCATTGGTTCCTTGTGTAATCTTATGGGAAAATCTCCCTGGGAAATATTGGAAGATGACGTCTTATGTTCAGCTTTTATGCCATAGTGCTTAGCGAAGAATTGGAACGTGGCCAAGCCCAAAACTTACAAACATTTATTTTAGGGAGCAAATAATTAGCAAACTGGGGTAACCAGTAGTGAAAACAATCGCGAGCACTACAATTCCATGACTTATAAGTTGGCGCATGTATTTAAAACAAAAAAAAAGAAAGTGGGTCTATTTACTGTTTTGATCTACTGAAATATCTGAACTGGTAATATTGACAATTTCAACATTTTGGGTACTTTAAAACTGAAGTAATGTATCCTTTAAGTTACACATGGTGTAACATACTATTACGCTGGTCTTTTTTGCTGGACAAATTGTAACGCGTGTTACCGTAATGCGTGTTACCGACTCTTTTACCGTTACTAAAACTTAAGGCATTATTGTTTGTTAATGTTCTTGTATATAAAACCAATAGCACAGTACCTTGATTACAGTAGAAATAACTTGGTTGCACACTGTTAGTTTGAGGACAAAGTTGAAAGTTGACAATTTTTTGCTTGTCCACCGAGTGAAACCTGTGTTTACCGAAGTTCGTAGCACTACCTCATTCACATGAGTTGATCTTTTTGCGTTGTATGAACATGGGAATCAAGCTTTAGGTAGTAGGTATTAAAAGCAAAAAGATAAACTTCCAATTAATAATACAACCAGAGGGTGGAAAATAAAGGTGGATGCCTAAAGTGTAAAGTGTGTTACCATGGAAATGCCCATAGTGTTCATATCAAGAATTGTATTTATAGAATTATTGTGCAAGTTATTCTTGATACAGGTTCTCCTTTAAGTATGTGTTTAGACAAGGTCAATGATTAGACAGTTAGCTTGACATGTATTTTTTATAGGTTGGTAGTACTGTACATGTTTGCCCTAAATGGGGGGGGGGCGGAGTTAGGCAAGTTCCATGCTCATCAAACTGGTGTGGGCAAAAAAATTGTCTTGGCAATAAAAAGGATTTATATTTTTGTTCAAATTTTAGTTAGTTTGCCATTTAATCAACAAATGTGTAATATTTGGTCTTAATTATTTATGCTAACTCAAGATTAAAGTTGGCCAGTACTTGAAGCATTTGTAAATTACTTGCATAAATTTAACTCCAAAGACAATTGAGTTAAATTAAAGGGGGTGTTCCGATTATGTGTATTTTGTTCTATACTTGATATGAAGCATGGCACTTGCACACACCCCATCAAGTACAGTGGGAAACAAACTTCCCGTTTTGATGGTAGATGAAATAATGAAGTTGCAAAGCCCTGGTAAGTGGTTAACCCACTAAAAACCGGCGGTTTTGTTTATTATCTGGGAATGAAACGGATTCGAGGGCTCAAATTCATGACGACAATGAGAAAAATGACGGCCGTTTCGTCTGATATTCAAAATCGATACTTACTTCGGGTAATCAGGGGGGTCCCAAAGCGCTCGGAATTAACACACACTTTTAATATTTAATGACATTGTAGGTACTGATTTGGCAATTTTTTTTTTTAATATAAATTTCAGAAAGGATTTTGAACTTCTTGACCTGACCTTCGGGTAACTTAGTCTAGGAATGTAGGTTATTTTGTTGACTATGGAATTGGCAGGTGGAATAAATTGGCATTAATCCTTCCAGGACCAGATGGCTGAGCAAATGTGTTGTCCAGTGTTATATGGAGGCAGAGGGCTATCTTTTATTTCTAAGCTCTCTCCTTTCCGGGGTAAATCAATTCTTGCTATCAGAGACTAGTAAAACAAAAAAAAAAAAAAAAATAAAAAAAAAAAACAAACACAAACAACAAAAAACCCCCCCCCCAAACAAATGTACCTTAAATGGTAGTTTTCTCAGAAGTACATTGTAACTTCATACTGCCCCGCCTGCCGAGACTGGAAATTGCAAGGTTTGACCAGCTTCCCAGTGAGAAATCGGCACGCAATGGAAATCACCACAAAAGCACAGACATTTGCTAGATAATACCAGCCATTTTTCCAGCAGAAAAGATCTATTGTACTCTGATGAAAAAAACCTTAAGTGATTAAAACATTTATACCACTTCTTTAAGCAGAAACCTAACAATGATATCTAGTGAAAAATTGCAGGCCATTTGGACAATTGAGCTTTTTGTGACGGGTAAACATTGGGGATGTGGCACACTGTAACTAATTTTAAAATGCCAGCAGTCGGGTTGGGGGAGAATGTGTGAAATCGAAAAACCATTACTCTACAAAATCTATGGGAAAAGAGGTGTATTTTGCAACACCCTGGGTAAGCAACAATTTCTGCCCCCATGCGCAATCTTCTGGCACTCACTTTATCACCAACTTCAGAGTAAAAAACAGTTTTGCAGTGAGTTTTATAACCTTTTCATATAACTATATATACCTCAAAGAATTTTAAGTCAATAATAGGCCCTCGTAGTTCATTTTCTAAAATTTCAGGCGGCGATCTTGGCCTGGTATTTTCAATCCTTGTAATTTATACACCTGGGTGGAGAGAGTAATTGAGGTAAAGTGCCTTACTCAAGGGCCACAGTTGGCCGCAGTGGGGCTCGAACTCACAACCTTTGGAGTGTGGGCCGAGCACTGGGCGAGCACTCAATCCACTGGCCCCATAGTAAAAGGAGTGCCACTGATAGCTCACCATGTTATTATTAACGAACCATTTCCAGATCCAGGAATTTCCTAATTAAGTTGTTGATTTTCTATGAACTTTGATTTGAGCTTATTTCACCGTCCATGTTGCAAAAAACACGAACTTGTTTGAAAAGCATGACCCTCATTGGGAATCTCTGAGTCAAGCTTTAGTCAATCATCATCCCTATTGAATTGGGGTCAGCCCTACATGTAGTATCGAGCATGTAACAGAGGTGTTCCCATTTCCTGAAATCCAAAATTTCAAACTTTTAGTGCTATCTCAGGTGGAGCTCCGCGGAACGTATTTTTACGCGATTTTAACTTAAGTGCCTAAGGTCGTGTTCATCACGTTGGGGCCTAAGGGGGTTCCATGGAACCCCCCCTAAGGAACCACTTTACACGAGGGGAAATTTCAAATGAAACTAAACCACCTTTGATGGGGGCATACGACAAGGCAAAGGTTGCAATATAAATGAGTCCGTTTATCGTCTGGAAACTTAGGGGCAAATCATTGTTTCGAAAATGCGTCAAAATCGTCCCCAAAACAGTAGCCTGCATGTTTCTGCGGACCCCTGCTCCCACAGCTGACATCATTGCAAATATTTGAGGTTTTATCTGCTCGAAACGGACCTTTACATATTATTAAACACAAACATTACATTTTGTACATTCTTGTATTTTTTGTGGGGGTGTCGTATTTGCCATAGGTTTGTATAGCAATGGCGCGCAGGCGCTCGATGATGGAATCGATTCTTTTCAGCCACCATAAGGTTAACTTATTTTTTCCTGATTATGTAATTAATTTTGTTTTTTTTTTCCCCACCCCCCCCCCCCCCCCCCCTTGTCCATAGAACAATACTAAGGAGAAAAAATATTTTGGAACACAGGGTTGCTTAATTTTTATTTTAAAATCACACTCCCGGTGGGCCTAAGGGGGGGGGGTGCGGCCTAGGGACCCAAGACTAATTTTTTTTTTATCTCATTAACGGGCAACGAAATTTTAGGAATTTTTAGCCTCTATGGGAAGAAGCGCATCGATATAGTTAACATTACAAAAAATCTAGATTGTCTCGAAAAATATTTTTCACAGATGGTTAAAATGCCGAAAACAAATTTGGGTACTATGGAACCCCCCCTTAGGACGTACAGTGGTTAAGGAACAAGCCCCCCATTCTCCCAACAATTTAAAATGGTACTTAAAACTGGTTTTTGATGCAGTTCTTACCTTTATCCCAAGGGGGTGAAGCCCATTCCAAACCAGTTCGTTTTCCCGTGCTGGGCGCCTGACAGTTTGAAGATTCACGGAATAATTATTAGTTGGGGCTCTCGTATACACACATAAGGTCAATTCGATACAAACAATCCGGGTCAAAATATCGGTGTTGGATGTTGGGTGATATTGGTGGGAAAATTTGTCCTACCCATCAGGCAGGGCCACACAACGAATGATAAATGACACGTCAGTCGTCTTGATTTAAAATAAACCGCCTCAATGAATAAATCTTTTAACATAACCCCGTGCGCATGCATTACGGGAAAAAAGCGTCTCTGAGCAACAATTGATCCAGTGTGCACCCAATTATTACACCCCCCTGGCCACCTCTTACAAATACATTAATTTGCCTATCACTAACGATTAGGTAGATGCAAAGCGCCAACCAAAGTTGTGGAAGAAGCGGAGGCAGCATTGCTTTCTATTGTTGGTACTCTATGTTTTCTGTGGTCGGCCACCAAAAACATGCGAGACGAGTGAATTGATATCAGAAATTTAAAAAAAAATCAATGTAAAAAAAAAAAACAACAACAAAATTTTACAGTTACGACAATTCTTATTTTATGGCCAAAAACCCGGAATTCCAGAAATTTCCAGAAAAATACATTTGTGTATCGTAGGGTCTTTGGTTATGAAAAAGTTCCTTGCCTGAAGGGTCGTAATTCCAAACCAAGAAGGGTTGTGCGATTAGTGGACTCGGATGTTCGCTTCTGAATGTTTTTGGTCCGAAGGGATTATTTTTCAAAAAACGTAAAGGATTGATTTGGTTCGAAGGGCCGTTGTCGGAAGAGCAAATTAAATTACAGGCTTGATGTTCCAAAAGGTTTTTATCCGATACTGAACAGGGAATTATCCAAATGCTTGCAATGTAAAGTACTTTTGTCACTGTTAACTTCATGTGACAACCAGTCCAAAAATTGCATGGGAAAAAGTGTTTTTCATTGTGGGAAGCAACCCGACCACATGAACCTCTTCTTACTCGCAGGTATATAGACCTCGTGGACACAAACTGTTCAAAACTCTTTAAATGTGAAAAAATTTGGGGAACTATAACAAATTAGTGTTATGCTTTAATAATCCAACCCAAGTGTTTTGTCCCCCGATAGGCTTTTGGTCTGAAGGTGCATTTGCGGATCTTAGGGTCGATCCAAACATTTCTGTTCTGATAGCTATTTGGTGAAGGGTCGTTGGTTCTGATGGATTCCCAAGGACCCCCTTCGGACCAAAAAGCTATAAGAACAGAACATGTTTGGATCGACCCTACAGACAAATGCCCTCAGACCAAAAACGCTATCGGGACCACAAAAAAACTTTTGGCATAATTAAATGCAATAACACTCATTTGTAGTGGCCACCCCAAATCCTTCACATTAAAAATTTTGAACAGTTGTGTCACTAGTCTATACCTGCGAGTAAGAAGAGGTTCATGTATATAGTGTTATTCCACAATGCATTTTTCCCATGCAATTTTTGACTGGTTGTCACATGTATTTATAGTGACAAAAAAAGTACTTAAATTGCAGATTTGGAGAATTCTGTTAACTATCGGAATAAACACCTTTTGGAACATAAACCTGCAAAATTAAATTGCTCTTCAGACAACCGGCCCTTGAACCAATTAACCCTTTACGTTTTGAAAAATAATCCCTTCGGAACAGAACAAAAAAAACATTCAGATCGAACATCCGATCCACTAT
The DNA here is from genome assembly GCA_023653785.1 of Ophioderma brevispina. Taxonomy (NCBI): domain Eukaryota; kingdom Metazoa; phylum Echinodermata; class Ophiuroidea; order Amphilepidida; family Ophiodermatidae; genus Ophioderma; species Ophioderma brevispina. Next base: position 11,706 of record JAMKCH010071603.1, read on the forward strand.
AGCAAAACCCTTGTTTGGAATTACGACCTTCAGGCAAAGGGAACTTTCGACCAAAAGACCCTACCAATACACAGAAAGGTATATTTTTCTGGAAATTTCTGGAATTCAGGATTTTTGGCCATAAATAAATTTCGCGGGGAACTGATAAAAATTTGTTTTTTTGTGTTACATTTTTTTTTTTTAAATTTCTGAGATCAAATTGTAAAATGTAAAACAAAGTTTGCCGAACACAAAGAAACCCTAGAGTACCAACAATAGGAAAGCAATGGCTGCCTCCGCTTCTTCCACATACTGTGGGTGCAGCTTTGCAATTACACTAATCGGTAGTAGTGATACAAAAACTTGATGTATTTTAGAGGTGGCAGGTTTTTAATAATAGTGCACCTGGATCAGTGTGCTCAGATATCTCTTTTCTCCATAATGAATGCGCGCTAGGTGAAAAGATGTATTCATTGCCGGCGGGTTTATTAAATCAAGGACGAACTGACGTTGTCTTCAGTTGTTTGGCCATGCATGATGGGTAGGACAAATTTTAACCACCAATAGGCACCCAACATCCAACAACTGATATTGGCGGATTGTTTGTTATCGAATTGTAATTATGTGTGTAGACACGCCACCCAAACTAATAATTATTCCGGTGCAATATTAAAAATGTCAGCGCCCAGCACGTACGACTGGTTTTGAAGCGGTTCACCCCCTTGGATATAGGTTAGAACTGCATCAAAAACCAGTTTTAAGTACCTTTTAGTTTGGAGAAGGGGCCTTCGTTCCCTTAAAACTTAAGTGCTAAGGGGGGTTCCATAGTACCCCCAAGATTTGATTTCGGCGATTTCTCACTCGTGAAAAATATTTTCGAACTCTAATTTTTGTAATTGTTTATAACGTATCGATGGCTCTTTCCATAAAACAAATTAACAATTCTTGCCGGTTAATGAGATAATTAGCTTGGTCCCTAGGAACCCCCCCCTTAGGCACCAAGGGAGTGTGATTTTAAAAATTAAAATTAGCAAACCCTGTTGCCAGAAATATTTTTCTCCTTAGGTATGTTCATATGCCTGAAAGCAAAATTAATTACATAATCAGAAAAAATAATTAAAACCCTTTATGTGCGGAGCACCTGCGCGCCATTGCTGTACAAACCTATGGCACATACGACAGGCCACCACAAAAATACAAAGAATGTACAAATGGTAATGTGTGTGTTAATATATGTTAAATTGGTCCTTTAGAGCAGATATAAAACATCTAAAGATTGCAATGTGTATATCTGTGGGGAGCAGGGTCGACGAAACTCATGCAACTTTGAGCGATTTTGACGCTTTCGAAAATCAATGATTGCCCCTAATTTCCAGACGATTAAACCGGAAAGCATTTATATTGCACCTGTGCCTGCTGATGCCCACTCAAAGGTGGTATGAGTTCATTTGAAAATTCCCTCGGGAAAGCTGGTTTTCCGTAGGGGGGGTTCCATGGAAACCCCACCCCCTTAGGCACCCAACGTGAGTGAAAACAACTTAGG